>WSYH01008304.1:0-29690 GCA_036426205.1 Ascaphus truei
AACCATCATGCACAGTGGTTGAAGAGCATTCCCCCGGGACAGTTTCACCCTTAGATTGATAGGGAAAGAACAGTGACTTCGGCCTGAATGGGGAATGCATGATAGTTTCCCCATCATCCAATTTGATGTCTAATGGTTGTGTCGAGTGTATAGTGTTGTCAAATTTGTCTAAAGCATTGCTGAAGGAACCCTGAGTCCCCTCTGACTCAATCAACAGGTCAGTGAGAGCATCCAAACAGACCTCCTCCTGAGTACTCAGTCCAAGAGTGGATCTTGCTACCTTTTAATTTTTATCCTGTATGTTAAAGTGGCGTTTAAGCGTAAGTTTACGGATATAGCTATTCAGATCCATAAATAATTGGAAGGCGTTTGGGCCCGTGGTAGGTGCAAAGGAGAGTCCCCTTTCCAGAAGCAGTGATTGATATAAAGATAATTGAAAAGTTGAAAGATTAAAAATCCCACTGCTCTCTGGAAGGGTTATTTTTCTTGCGTTCTCCTTTTTTCTTTGGATGATTCTCCCGCCTCTAACTCCCCTGACCCTCTTTTTCCTAATTGGACTGGTTTGTTGGGCATCCATAATGGATAAGGTTTTCCCCTTTCTCTCTCCTTCATCATACACTCTTGTTGTGGACTTCCGTCTAAAAAATGCATGGATTTGTGTGATTCACTACAAACCTTTGGTCGGGCACCCATGCTGGCATCAGGGGGGGTGGAGGATGTAGACACACCCCTGACTGGGAGGGCCTCCACCTCCAGAACCGAGTATCTGCTCCCAGTGGCCTGCTCACTCCCTGTACCTTTCAGCACGGTCTGATGTTCCTGACGATGTAGCAGGCCAACAGGACCAGACCCCCCGGTTTCACCAGATCTTGACTGATGCTCATCATGGGTGCGCACCTGTGAATGAGAACGATATTTTCCCTTCTTATTAAAATTCTTGTAACTATTTGGTCGTTTCCAAATCCTTACTTTATCAGTCGCATAGTCATCTTTGTCACGATTCAATTTATTTTGCTTCCTAGCTGTTAAATCTTGTTCAAAGCTTTTTACTCTTTTGATAGTCAAGTGATCTAATTCTATAAATTCCTGATTGTCTGAATATGGTAACAATACTGTTTGGATAGACTCTATCTCACTTTCCAGTTTCTTAACTCTTGCAAGGTCCACAAGTCTCTGGTGGACCCCCCTGGGAGACCTATTATCTCGGGGATCGAGTCGATGACGTCCGGCCTATCCCAGTATGTTGATTATTATCTCCAACCCTTTGTAGCTAAGCTCAGGTCACATATTAGGGATACGCTGCATGTCATCAACTCGATCTCTGAGATCAAATGGAAGCCCAATTACTTATGGGCTACATGTGACGTGTCATCATTATACACTTCAATAGATCATTCCAGGGGGTCAATGCCATTGACTTCTGGTTGAGCACGGATCCCTCTATCCCCACTATACACAAAGATTTTCTATTAGATAGTATAATGTTTATTCTAACTCACAACTATTTTTCTTTTGAGGATCTTTTTTACCTGCAAATCTGTGGAACGGTCATGGGTACGAGGTTTGCCCCCAGCTATGCCAATTTATTTATGGGATATTGGGAGGAAACATCAATTTGGCCCAATCCAGAGCTGGGGGCGGGCCTCGTATACTATGGTCATTTCATTGTGATATTATTATTATTTGGGAGGGTGACATCACAATCTTTTCCAATGTCCTTGATTCCTTCAATCACAATGTTATGGGCTTGAAATTCACCTTTGATATCAGATCCAGAATGTAATATCATTACCACCACACACTTCAAGCCTGTTGCAGTGAACAATTATGTTCATGCCTCTAGTAACCATCATGCACAGTGGTTGAAGAGCATTCCCCCGGGACAGTTTCATCGTCTCAAAAGGAACTGTTCCAGGGATAGTGACTTTGCTTGTCAATCCAAAGAGTTGAGTGACAAGTTTTTGCTGAAAGGTTATAACCCTGACCTGATAGACTCTTTCAACAGGGTGAAGCTATCAGCAGGCAATCACTACTTAAAAAAACAAAAATGTGCGCTAATACCTAACATACCTATAAGTTTAAATGTATTAAAAAAAAAAATATATATTTACAGTGCATGGACTATAACATTCAATCTCGTGATAAAAAATGTATAAAAAATTAAACCACAACTCCCACAGTGAGATAGTTAAACATTAAATAATAAGTGCCACATAACCGTGTTGGGGATAATGGCGTCTGCAGCTGTAAACGCAGGGGTGGCTCAGCACCCCACACACACTAAGAGAAGGGAAACAAAAGAAAACAGCGCACAACGCCAAATAGTGAAGCAAATTCAACAATATATTATAGAATTAAAAAGGGGGTAATATATCTGCGTACATAAAAATGTTACATTTTTTAATATGGTCATCAATGATTTTAACATTTTATCTAGTAATTTTAAGTCAGGTGATATTAAACACAACCTCAGTGCAAGTGAGTCCTTAGCCCTTAAAACTTTGCGTGATGACGAAAGCCTCATTATAAGACAGGCAGATAAAGGTGGGGGCGTAGTAGTCCAAAATAGGTGTGACTACGAAAAAGAAGCTCTAAGGCTTCTCAACGATACAACGTCCTATGTAAAATTACCTAAGGACCCTACAGCTGAATTTCTAAGGGTGCTTAAAGCACTATTAGACAACGCAGTAGCCCTGTCCGTCATCAACACAACAGAGTTTGCTTTTCTATTTTCTGAATTTCCTAGGATACCCATATTCTACCACCTGCCGAAAATTCATAAGGCTCTGGTTGACCCACCTGGACGCCCAATTGTGTCAGGTATACAATCTATGTCAGCCAACCTTAGTCAATATGTGGATTTTTTTCTCCAACCGTATGTTGGAAAATTAACCTCTTATTTGAAGGACTCTACAGCGGTTCTAAACTTATTTAAAGATTTTGAATGGAAAAGTTCATATGTATGGATTACATGTGACATAAAATCCCTGTATACTAATATACCTCACCAGAAAGGGTTGGATGCTGTTAATTCCTTTCTGGAATCAGACTCTGATCTGCATCCTTTAAATAGGGAATTTATTCTAGAGTCTATCAGTTTCATATTGAAACATAATTATTTTCTGTTTCTCTCCACTTTCTACCTACAGGTTTGCGGAACTGCAATGGGTACTAGGTTTGCCCCCAGCTTCGCAAACCTGTACGTGGGAAGGTGGGAGTCTCAGTTTATCATGCCCGACCAACCATACCACAGGAATGTCGTTGTGTGGAGACGCTACATAGACGACATCCTGTGTGTGTGGGATGGTGATTACGATTCAGCAAGTGCATTTGTAGCCAACCTTAATAGGAATGACTACAACCTTGAGTTCACACACAAGGTGGATGCCACCCTGATAGATTTTTTGGACTTAAGATTAACTTCCAAAATGGATGGCACCGTGGAGACTGAGACCTTCTTTAAGGAGGTGGATACCAGCAATGTGCTGATGGCGAATAGTAATCACAAAAAGACATGGATAAACAACATACCAGGGGGGCAATTTGTGAGACTCAGACGTAACTGTAGTAGTTTAGAAGTTTTCAACCAACAGGCTAACAAATTATTTTGGAGATTTAGAGAGAGGGGATATCCTAAGGAACTTCTAGAAAGAGAGATCATAAGGGTACGTAATATGGATCGTAAGGATATGTTAGTTCAAAATAGATCCACGATTAAAAATAAAGAAGGTCAAAACACAAAAAAGGACACTCTTAATGTGGCTTTCATTACAGACTTTAATTCGGTTCATAGAGACATTGAAAAGGTTTTTAACAAACACTGGGGTATATTGTGCAATGATCCCATTTTGGGATCACATCTTGACGTTAAACCACGGTTTATTTACAGGAGAGCAAAAAATATCAAAAACTTGTTAGCTCCTAGTGATGTTTTTATAAGTAAGAGCAATACTACATCGAAAAAGAACTGGCTAGGGCCTAAACCAAAAGGCAACTATATCTGTGGTAATTGCACGATTTGTAAATACCAACATCCTTCCAAATACACTTTTTATTCACAAGTAACGAAGGAAGTTTTTAATATTGATGACTTTATTCTATGTACCTCTACACATATTGTATACCTATTGGAATGTGCGTGTGGGTATCAATATGTAGGCAGAACCAAACGCAGCCTTAAAGTTCGGATTCAGGAACATGTCAGAAATATTAAAAATGGTTTTGAAAAACATAGTGTATCTAGACATTTCCTGATACACCATAATAAAGATCCGTCAAGTCTCACTTTTAAGGGGATTCAGTTGATTCCTATAAATAGAAGAGGAGGGGACAGAGTTAAAACATTGTCTTCTAAAGAGACATATTGGATACATAAGTTAGATACTATGTCCCCTAAGGGGTTAAATGAGGATGTGGATATTTGGGCACTTTATTGAATCTTTAGCTCACCACCCCTCTGTACCTAGGGGATGTATCATTTATCTCTGTATCTCTGGTTTCCTTTCTTTATCCTACGCTTTATTCTAGTTACATCTTTTTATGCAAGTAATGATGGTATCTATTTTAAGTCGACTAATATTGTGTTTCTTTTATTCCAGCATGTTTTTAATTATTTATGCTAGATTTTGTCTATATGTAAGTTTATATTAAATAGGTATTGTTTTGTTTTTGTTTTCTTGTTAATAAAGTTGTTGTTTTAAAAGTAAACTACACATCTTCCCTATCACGCAGACCATTACCTATTATAGATGATTGGTCTATCCCTAATTGGTTGACCAATAAGGTATCTATGTGAGGTATTTAAGACCTCTGGGTAATGGCCTAATTATTCCCTGAAGAAGTAGTTAATTCTACGAAACTAGTTGGATGTAACATTCTATTGCCTTATATCTGCTTACATTGGCCTTTGTCTATGTGTTGGCCTGTCCTGTTTTTATTTCATCCTGTGTGCTGTTTTGGACACTTGTGAGAGACTCTGTAAGACTGTTCAAACTTCCCTATTGAATCCACCACTGCTGTGAAGACAGCAGCAAGCTGCGTTTTAACCTCTCTGCAGAGGATACACCTGCCAAGGTACAGGAGCAGCTTCATATCGGCTAGGAAGCAGGAGCGTTTTCACCGAGCCCCAGTACCAGCTGCTGAACCTGGCTGCATGAAGGGAAATCCCCTTGGGAGTGAAAAGACTGACGTCCTGCCCCAGAATCAGCTGAGCTGCAGCAGCAGAGGGAAGCAAGCACCTGAATCTACAGCTAACAGCCGAGTGGTAAACAGTGTGATACACACTACATGCCTTTTACCAACCTTTTTTATGTACGCAGATATATTACCCCCTTTTTAATTCTATAATATATTGTTGAATTTGCTTCACTATTTGGCGTTGTGCGCTGTTTTCTTTTGTTTCCAATCACTACTTAAGAATTGTTACTATTAAAAATAAGAATACTAGATATGATACTCCAAGAGGTGGATCATCAACAGTAGATGGGGTGTCACGGTTTATTACCACCTTTAACCAATCCCACAGATCCATCAAGGGTATATTAAATACCCATTGGAGTATCTTAAAATGTGATCCCCATTTGGGAAACATTATTCCTGAGAAAATTCCAATTGTATATAGGAAAGCCCAAAATATTAAAAACATTATTGCTCCTAGCAAATTAAAATCTACCATTGCAGCTACAGCTGCCACTTCGGTGAACCCCATTGGTAATCACAGATGTGGCAGAAGTCGCTGCATTACGTGCAAATATTTGAATACTACAGTGCATTTTGCCTCCCTTCCCAAGGATGAACGATATAATGTAAGGGGCAATATTAATTGCCTCAGTGCATTTGTCGTTTATCTTATACAATGTGGATGCGGCCTTGAATATGTAGGTCGCACCACTCGACCTCTCAGCACCAGGTTCCTGGAGCACAGGAGGAATGTGATTAATGGAGTCACTACCCATAGCTTACCCAGACATTTTATTAGCAAACATAATAAGGATCCGGAATCCTTAAAAATTATGGGTATTGAGCACATTCCTCCTAGTGAATCAGGGGCTGATCGTTATAAAATACTTTGTAGAAGGGAGACCTTTTGGATACACCGGTTGGGGAGACTCACCCTCGGTGGTCTGAATGAGTGTATAGACACCAGCACTTTGGTTTAGCTAGGTTCCTAATATGGCCATGTTTTCTTTGTTATACTCTCTGCTTTTTTCTCTTGCCCCCACCCCCTCTTTTCATTCCCCATCCACTGCTGCAAGTTCCCAATCCACCCCCCCCCCTTCCACTCACCCCCATCCCTTCCTCACCATCCCATCCCACCCCCACTCCTCAGTGCATATAGTTTTCCCAATCATTCCTCCTTCTAAACTTCAAAATATAATTGTCAATATAATTGATATAAGTGGACATTCTAAATGAATTTTTATGAATTCTCATATATTTTTTGTCTTTGCTAGAATAAGTTTCACACCTGTGTATTCTTGTTTGTATTATCTGTTTTTTGAATATAATTCATTATTTTGGATTGCATATCATGTAATGCTAACATAAGAATTTTTTTATTTTAAAGTATTTTTTTATAAACAATTGGTGATTTAGATATAATACACCATATAAAATTAGAGTAACATTTATGGCATTTTTTAGACTGTTATGTAACATATATTTTATCTTATTTCATTATTCCTTATCACACAGTATACTATTGACTCATTTATAGCAGTATAATGTATGAATTTATGTTATTGCACTTTCATGGCAGTATATCTTTACTGGAGAGTTCGTTTTTTATAAACATTTATATATACTAGAATCGAATTAAATAACAAAATTTTAAGGGGTAAGTGGCCCCAATTAACCAGTGCTACAGAGCATATGTGACCCACAGTAATTGTAAAGTAAATGTTTTTAACTGCGTTTTAAACCGGATCACTTGGTGTGGTATTGCATGCTTGAGGCTATATGCATTAAACCCCTAGATGGCACAAGGTATAACAGAGGTGTGCAGAGTTGTAAGTAGGGAGTGTTTGGACCCCCCCTTTGAACTCTGCAATTTCCCTGAATTGAATAATCTTGTATGCCTGGGGTGGCTCTCATTTAAGCAGCAGGTTTACTCACATGCGGTGTGAACGCCGGTTCTGTGTGCTCCATGGCTGACAAGGGATGCAGAGAAGGTGTACCTGTTCCGGTTTGGAAGGGGTGTTTCAGCGGGCACCACGAGGCAGAAAAAACGTAGCAACTGCTGGACTGTGCTGTGAAGTGTCCTTTATTAAAGCATGGTTAAAAAGAGGGGGGAAAAAGAGGGGGGAAAATCACAATCAATATGATAAACGACAAAATGAATAATTTTATCTATTTACTACACCATATAAAATTAGAGTAACATTTATGGCATTTTTTAGACTATGTAACATATATTTTATCTTATTTCATTATTCCTTATCACACAGTATACTATTGACTCATTTATAGCAGTATAATGTATGAATTTATGTTATTGCACTTTCATGGCAGTATATCTTTACTGGAGAGTCCGTTTTTTATAAACATTTATATATACTAGAATTGAATTAAATAATAGCCCAAATTGATTTGGTTCAGGTTTATTCATAGTTGTATTAAGCCATGGCTCGTTTCCAGGGGAGGTACTATCATTTAGTACCATTACCAATCAGGTATGAGACCCTCCACTAAATATACATTGCCATTCTTGTTCATGGACATTCCCTTTGATAAAGTTGCATTTGTTGCGACGAAACGCGTCAGGGACGTACGCTGCGACAATATGTCATCACGTTGTGTGTATCCTTTACGGCCGAGGAGCACATGGAATTATATGAAGGCCAACTCTGATACCAGACTGTTCTGGGGGATTTTGAGTGAATCGAAGAAACAGCACTGTTTGGGAGACTGATTCCTGTTGTTTGTGGACTCCATATCTGCTGCGGTTTCTGGACCTGCCTGGTGGTGATTATTAATCACATATTGCCTATTTTTATCTTGTAGATTGTGAGTGTTTTTAATCCCCCCACCCATTCTTCCCTGCATTAAATGTTACAGTATCACACTATGGGGCATGCGCTCTCTGTTTTGTTTTTCTCATAGATTTGGCTGTGGATTTGGTCAATCCATATGAGAGCTGCCGTGGGCCCCTGGATCCTGCACTCTGTCCTGCTATACCTATCAGGACCTTTCTCTAGGGTTTGGACATTGGACTTTGATTGTGACATTATTTACAATAGTGTTTTATTTTAGTCATTGTTTTATATTGTTATTCATTTATTAGGTTGTTTTGTTATCACATGCTGTCATTTGTATTTGCATTTATTTCATCTTTTGGCGCTACTTTCTTTCTTCTATATATATATATATATATATATATATATTTATATATATATATAAATATTTTCATTTATTTATTTATTTATTTATTTAGATTTATTTATTTATTGTGGGGCTGCTGAGTGTGATTTTTTTTTATTGTGGGTAGCGGGGGTGGGTGAAGGGGGTATTAGCCCCAACAGGGTTGTTTAGGACTTCATGACTGTAGCGGTATTAACTGCTACGGTCGTGAAGGGGTTAAGTGCACCCGCAACCGCCCCGCAAGCCCTAAACTCACACCAAGGGCCAAATACCCCCTTCACCCACCCCGCTACCCACAATAAATCTGGCACGGTGGGTTAACCCCTTCATTGCCTTAGCGGTTAGCCGCTAAGGTAATGAAGTGGGCTGTACATGCATTTTTCCTGCCTCGGATGCATGCCGGGGGGGGCTTCGGTGCTGATATTCCTGGGTATCAGCTCTGTAGCCCCCCTGCATCAATCCGAGCCAGGAAAAGGGCCTGTTTTTTTAATGTCACCTATCGCCGCTCAGCTCCAGCTTTTTGCCAACTTTTTTTGGCGGAGCTATTTGGAGAACATCTCTCCATTTTATTGGCGCGATCAGCAGCAAGATGCTGATCGGGGCTACCTGCATACGGCGGGTTTTAAAACTGGTGAGATATTGCTTCTCGCCACCCGTGCAGCGAGGTTTTTTTTCAAGAAACAAAAACTAACGGATTTTCCTCATCTCGCCAGTTTTTCACCATTTAATTCATTGCTGTAGGCAAAAAACTGGCGAGATAGGGCTTCTCGCAGCTCTCTGCATAGGCCCCACAGTCCCTACCCAGATGAGCTTACAATCTATGTGTTTGGTGCCTGAGGCACAGGGAGATAAAGTGACTTGCCCAAGATCACAAGAAGCCGATACCAGAAATTGAACCAGGTTCCCCTGATTCAAACTCGGTTTCATTGTTTGCAGAGTCAGTGTCTTTACTCAGTAAGCCACCCGTTCCCACTTTCAAATAAGAATCTTATGTATTCTACAGTTATTGTCTAACATTTGGGACTTGTGTATTCTGTAAATGAATTTAAAAAAATTCTATATTCATTATTCAACTTTAATTTTGGAGCATTTTTCATAAGCTTTAAAATGTATATTTCTACTGTATATATTAATATACAATATTTTCTAGGCAGTTTACAGACCTGATTTTGATTGGTGATATGTCTCTGTTTTTAAATTGTGTATTGTATTAGATTTGTACACAGAGCTGCTTGGAGTATTGGGAATACTAAATAACTTTTTATATAGCAATAAATGAATTTTCTTGAGGAATCATCATTGCTGTATTTTTCCTTTAAGGGGAGATTGTTAATCTGGTTCTTTTTATCATGTATATTTTTCTCACTGCTAGATGCTGTATTGTCGATTGGTGGAACACGCAATCTGTACCAGATTAAAAATCATAAAGAAGAGAGGCTGGCACATGGTAACAATGGAGAAAATAATTGCTTATTTGAAAGAAAAGAAAATCCCACATTTACCCAAATCTGACATCCTTGGTTGACACAGGAGGGTAGGGCTGGTTATGACCCAAGCCATGCCCTGTTTTAGGGACCTTCTCAGGTAGAGTGAGAGGTTAATAGGATGCCCTGTGCTTGCGGTAGGATTTAAGATGGAGAGGAGGGTGGACTCTCTACTTCTCCATCAACCCTACCTACCCAATTTTTTTTGTTCCATTTTGTTTTCTTTTGTCAGTTTTAAGCATATTTTAGTATACGCTATAATTGTGCCCAGACCGATGTATATTTGCTTTCCCATTTCCCATTGTGTATTGTTTACCTCTTGTTATTTCTGTACCCCATAAAAATGTGATAAATAAAGCGTTATAAAAAATGCACTGAGGCTGAAGCCTGTGAAGGAGGTTTTTTGGATATAGTCGCACAGACAAGGGATATGGAGAATCCTAGTATTGACAAAAGCTGCCATAGCGTTCAGATCATCCTCAGTTGTCATACAGAGGCGACCAACTTTATTCTAACTCGGCTATTTCCGCGAATTTCAGATTATCCCGGTTATCTGCGGTTTTGTGTCGTTTTCTCCCGGGGTGTATTGCGTTATTTTCGCGGCTGTGATTTAAGCATTTTATTCCCACTGTCTGCAATACTGCAATGCCGTGTAAAAACTCATGGGGGCGTTTGCGAGCTGTTGTCTTTGAAGCCGAGAAGCCGTCCCCTGGCGAGATGTGTTTGCAGCAGAGAGAGATCCGTTGCTCTCTCTGCGCAAACATCGGCACATTAAAAATTATTTTAAAATACATTTTTATTCATAGTGTAGATGTGCAGGGGGTCTCCGGAGCTGAACCGCATTGGTTTCAGGTCCGGGGACCCCCTACTTCCCTAGATACAGGCCCCTTTATGAGGTGCCGGTATCCCTCTGCATTTAAAGGTCCCGATCACGTGACCGCGGAATGTAAACAAAGCAGAGGGATACCGGCACCCCTTAAAGGGGCCTGTATCTCGGGAAGCAGGGGGTCCCTGGACCTAAAAACAAAGCGGTTCAGCTCCGGAGACCCTCTGCACATCTACAGTATGAATAAAACACCCATATCAATAAACACTCGTTCCTCACCTTTGCGGCTATGTGCTATGGTAACGAAGCAGCATGAATGTATTTTTAATAATATTGTACAGTGAGCAGGGGGTTCCCTGAGCCACAAATCAAAGCTCAGGGGACCCCCTGCTCCTGCACAATATTATTAAAATACAGAAATGCTGCTTCATTGCCATAGCTGATAGCTGCTTTATTGTAGGTAGCGGGGGTGGGTGAAGGAGGTATTTGACCCTTGGTGTGCGTTTAGGACTTGCGAGGGGGTTGCGGGTGCACTTGTTAATACCGCAACGGTCATGAAAGGGATTAACCCCTCCCACTACCCCCCCGCAAGCCCTAAACAACCACCGTTGGGGATAATACCCCCTTCACCCACCCCCGCTACCCACAATAAAAAAAAATTCACACACAGCAGTCCCACAATAAATAAATAATTCTAAATAAATAAATACATGAATATAAATAAATATATATATATATATATATATATATATATATATATATATATATATATATATATAACAACAACCCCTAACATACACATACTGTATATGCACATCAATGATACTATAGGCATGAATGTATTTTTAATAATATTGTACAGTGAGCAGGGGGTTCCCTGAACCACAAATCAAAGCTCAGGGGACCCCCTGCTCCTGCACAATATTATTAAAATACAGAAATGCTGCTTCATTGCCATAGCTGATAGCCGCTAAGGCAATGAAGGGTTAAGGCAGAATAGCATGTTTATTGGGGACATTTGCACCCAATAAACATTGCAATAAACAACATACAGTACACCCCCTGTGTATTTAAAAGACATAAACAACAATAAGTACATTAAATACATATTTTTAACATAACTGTTCCCTTTTGGTTATAACCCCACCTCCTTGACTGTAATCTGTGTAAGGCCCCCTCCCCCTAATTTGTCTGTTAAATCTCCCTGCCTTGAGTGTAATCTGTGAAAGGCCTCCTCCCCCTAATGTGTCTGTTAAATCTCCCTGCCTTGACTGTAATCTGTGTAAGGCCCCCTCCCCCTAATGTGTTGGTTAAATCTCCCTGCTTGTGTTCCTGTGAGTGCAGTTTATGTAAATGTGGGGAGGGGGATGGGGATCCCGAGGTGCATATAATGCAGCGCCTCACTGCCAATGGCCCACTCCGTGAGGCCTAACCACCCTCACCCACTACCCACAAGGGAGGCCTACCCACATACCGTTGCCCCCCCTCCCCCCATCCTGCCCATGACCCCTCCGCTGCTGCAAAACAGACAAAAATTAAAACATCAAAAGTAATGTCCCCTAAACCCTTAATCACCATAGCGGTTATTAACCGCTACAGTCATTAAGGGGTTAACCCACCCTCAACCACCACTCAGGACGCCTACATACCCTCCCATACTAACCCCCCCCCCCCCACCCCCCGTGAGGCCTAACCACCCTCACCCACTACCACAAGGGGCCTCCCCACTACCATTGGGGAACCCCCCCCCCACCCCTGTACCCACAATAAAAAACAATACAGTGACCCACAATAACAGCATTATATTTATTAAATACATTACCCACCCCCTGTGCCCCCCATAATACAAATTTATCCTTTTACAAACAGGTTCATAACGCAGCCCACGTAGTCCCCGTGGGGCTGGCGGGGCACCTGACTGACCTACAGGGTACCAACAGCCCTTTTCAACAGGTTCTGGAGGCCTGCTGGTGGATCCCGCCCGCACCATGGCCCCGGTGGTCTCCTTGGGCCACCGTGGGCCACAATTGGGTCCCCCGGTAGCCCACAGGATGTCTGGGAGCCCTGGGTCAGACCCACAGGTGTCTGTGGGGCCTCGGGTGGTTCCCACAGGGGCCTGGGGAACTCACGAGTGCTCACTACAGGTCCCGCGGTGCCCCACAGAGTGGGACCCACACAGCTTCATCCCCGCCCCTATGGGTCAGCGGTGCCCCCACAGATGTGAGTCCACCCTCTCATCCCCGCCACTCACAGGTCGGCGGTGCCCCCACAGATGTGGGCCACCGCTTCATCCCCACATGTGTCACCCCGTGGAACCACCAGCCTATACCCTGAATACCCGAGAGACCCACAGGTGGTCTCCAGAGGTCTCATGCGGAACCGCGGAACCACGGAACCCATGAACAAACCCTGAATGTAAAAAAAAAATAAACCTGCCTATACATTCAATACATACACCCCCCCCCCCCCACCTACATAACAATAATGTGCAATAACTATTATCCAGATATGGATAATAGATGAATTGCCCATTATTAAAACACTTAACTAGCATATTCAAATAAATAAGTACTACTGACTCATCAATAAGAAGTCTCCTCGCCAGCACATCCTTGTCTTGCCCTCAAAATACATCAAATACAAAGCCAATACATTGCAAGTACATTCAGATATCAATTAACCCCTTAAACACCTTAGCGATATAAAACCGCAAAGGTAATTAAGGGGTAAGCCACACTGGCCCGATACCCACCCCTTTACCATAATTTGTACAGTGGCTTCATCATGCAACTATATATATATATATATAAGACACACAAAGAGATGCCGCAGTCAAATCACCCCTATTTGACTAAGTAATAAAAAGTGACCCTCTGGTGGTGCTACACCGAACCAAAGGAAATATATACATAAAAAATGAAAGTAGGGTCAAAAAGGTGCACCCAAACACTGTAAATGATGAAAATAGAAAAAAGGACTTTATTAGCAAAATTATAAAAAACACATAAAACAGACCCACACAGATCATATAGCAAATCGTATGTGACACAGCGTAGAAACACCAAAGAATACAATAGGTCTGGTAAGAACCAAAACAAGGTAAACAATGTATTATTGCAATATACCATAAAAACCAGGGGAAAAAATTGTTTTTCCCCCCAGTATTGTTACTAAATCGGCCGATCCAATGCAATAATAAAATTAATAGAATGGTAAATAGTCCCGACCACAAAAAATATATAATAATATACATAACCTCTTATATGTGAGAGTGGTTAGACACATAGCTGAAAATGAATTAAAATTAGACCCTATAATGTCTGCAAGTCAGCTCTGTGTACTGATGCCCGACTAAGCTGCACCTATGGAATAAGCAGCAGGAGAGAAAAGTCCAAATAGTGCACTAATAGCACTCTGTAAAATCCCAAGAGATGCAGAGCTCAAAGGTATGAGCAAAAATTCAATGACATAGCCATGGGACATAGAGCACTTCAGATAGATAGTATACAGGGCACTGAGGAAGTCCTGTGATTAAGACCAGCGTCTCACAGTAAGGCAGCAGGAAATCCTGTATACAGACCAAAGTCTCATGTTATGGCATCAGCGACATCACAGAGAGGATCTCAAGCAGTCTGGTGTTTTGCACACGGGTCACAGGGTGGTGGGGGTGCTGTCACAGCTCTGCTCCGACGCCGTTTCACACACTCACCAAAAGGCTTCTTCCAGGAGCGTACAATGTCAGCAATACTATATTATATATATATATTTTATATATATATATATATATATATATATATATAATTATATACACAGAGAAGAGATTATATATATATACAGTCTATAACACACATGATGAACCAATATCCAAATAAATGTAGAAGGGTTTATCAAAACCATACTGTACTACAAATAACACTTCTCCATAGACACACACATACATTAAAATGAATTTCCTTTAATAATCCTAACTGATCTTACCAATCTAACATCAATGCCAATGAAAAACCTCACATTCCAATCAATACATTGCATTTACATTGTATATATGATGCATAAAATCTATGCACCATATACTTCTGCAAATGAATGTTAACAATATCATTGCAAGCAAAATAAAATACCTCCAAACAGTAAACTATTTTAACCAATCAAGTAACAAAAATCAATTAGCATTCATTATTTACATCCCTAAACAATTGACAGTCCATTCCGAACAATTAAACTATTACTATTCAAGCCTGGAGCAGAACAATTTAGCATGTGAAAAAATATATACCAAACCAGAATACAAAATTTAAAACCAAGGCTATCCCTTACAAACCCTATACAGCCACAATACAATACCAAGGATTACATCTATCTAATTGTAAAAAACATATTACACACTTAGCTAGCAGCATAGCCAAATTAATTTAAACACATCAAATCAAGCTTTTAAAATAACAACATTTCTTACCCTGTATGTATATATCTCTCTAGACATATATACATACATACATACAGTGGCAAGAATGATATACCACACAAAAAAACTTAACTTTTAAAAAGCTTTTAAAAAAATTAACAAGTTAAATAAATACATTTCTTTAGTTCACTTACACCATTACTTGGCCCCCACCGACTCCTGTTGAACAGCTTACTCATGAACCAATCCACCAGGCACAGGAACCCATAAAATAATAAACCATAAAAAATAAACATTACACTAAAATCCAATCAATCCACGGTCTTCTAATTTAATCCATCTCTCATCTTCTCTTTATTCTTCTTTCTCTACTATCTTCTTACGGGGTTTTTCCCGTCTCGTTGCGCCACGCCCTGGTTCTTCTTTCTTCCTGGGTCCTTCCTCCTCGCCTCTGGCTTCAAATAAATGAGACGACATAGGCTTTTAAAGGCCATGACATCACATTTTCGTCATATGGTTCCCATGCCCCTGATTGGGCCGTGAAACCATGTGTTTGACCGATAAAAATAAAAATGATGACGTCCTAAAGGCAAGAGAAAGCACAGCCAATCAGAATGGCTTTGCTTCAATTGCCTTTAAGATGACGTCATGAAAAGAAACATGGCCGTCCTCCTCGCATGATACGTAGCCATCAGCTACTACTCCATCCCTACTCTGATTGGCTCTAGTAACATGTGACACAGAGGCTTGGAGAGAACGGATGTGACGTCATTGAAAGCTTGTCACATGTTCTAGAGCCAATCAGAGTAGGACGAGTTCCCACGCTCTGATTGGCTACCGTACCATGTGAGGACGGCCATGTGTCTTTTCATGACGTCATCTTAAAGGCAATTGAAGCAAAGCCATTCTGATTGGCTGTGCTTTCATTGCCTTATTGACGTCATCAATTTTTTTTTATCGGCCAAAATACATAGTTTTCACCGGCCCAATCAGGTCGTGGGAACCATTTGACGAAAATGTGACGTCATAGGCCTTTAAAAGCCTAGTGTCGTCTCATTTTGAAGCCAGACGCCGAGAGGATGGACCTCCGGAAGAAAAGAGACCAGGGCGTGGCCGAAGACGGGAAGAAGACCTTGTAAAAGATAGAAGAAAGAAAATACAGATGAAGATGAAGATGGATACAATTAGAAGACCCGTGGATTGATTTGGATTTTTAGTGTAATGTTTTATTTTTTTTATGGTTTATATTTTATGGGTTCCTGTGCCTGTGGATTGGTTCGTGAGTAAGCTGTTCACGGAGTCGGTGGAGCCAAGTAATGGTAAGTGAACTAAAGAAATGTATTTTTATTAACTTGTTAATTTTTTAAAAGCTTTTTTAACATGTGTATTTTTTTTTTGTGTATATCATTTCTTGCCACTGTATAGGTATGTATATATGTCTAGAGAGTATATACATACAGGGTAAAAATTTTGTTATTTTAAAAGCATTTGATTGGTTTAAATTAATTGGCTATGCTGCTATGCTTCAATGTTTGTATAATGTTTTTTACAATTAGATAGACGTAATCCTTGGTATTGTATTGTGTTGTATAGGGTTGTGGGGGAGCCTTGTTTTAAATTTGTATTTTGGTTGGTTACTATATTTTTCACATGCTAATTGTTCTGCTCCAGGCTTGAATTAGTTATTTGTTTAATGTTTCGGGATGGACTGTCAATTGTTTAGGGATGTAATAATGAATGCTAATTGATTTTTGGTTTACTTGATGGTTAAATAGTTTACTTGTTTGGAGGTATTGTATTTTGTTGCAATGATATTGTTAACATTCATTTGCAGAATGTATATGGTGCATAGATTTTATGCATCAAATATCAATGTAATGCAATGTATTGATTGGAATGTGAGAGTTTTTCATTGGCATTTGATGATTTAGATTGTAAGATCAGTTAGGATTATTAAGGAATTCATTTTAATGTAGTGTGTCTGTATGGAGAAGTGTTATTTGTAGTACAGTATGGTTTTGATAACCCTTCTACATATTTGTATATTGGTTCATCATGTGTGTGTATATACTGTAATATAATATATATATATATATATATATATATATTATATATATATTTTATATATGATATATTCTCGTGTATATATATATAATATCTCATCCCGCCCTCCTCTGTTAAAAGCTGTGTTTAAAACAGCATGCCATTGGCTTGAGGATTGCTGTGTTAATACGAGCTTGAGACAAAAGGTGGCACTGAGTGCTCATTTGCATGTCATTCTCCCAGAATCCCTTGCTGCGTGGAAGTGCTGTATGCTGGGTGACAATGGGGAAACGACAGGTTCCAGGCAGACCTGTCTAAGACATGCAAATGAACATACAGTAATATTTACATTTGCTTTAATATATATATTATATATATATTATATATATTATATATATATATTATATATATATATATATATATATACATAGTTGCATATGTAAACCACTGTACAAATTCATGGGTGAAGGGTGGTATCGGGCCAGTGTGGCTTAACCCTTTAATTACCTTTGCGGTTTATTATCCATAAGGTGTTTAAGGGGTTAATTGATATCGTGAATGTACTTGCAATGTATTGGCTTTGTATTTGCTATTTTTTTGTGGGCAAGACAGGATGTTGCTGGCAACGGAGACTCTACTGATGAGGTCATTAGTACTTTTTTATTTGAATATGCTAATTAATGTTTTTAAATAATGGGCAATAACTATTATCCATATCTGGATAAGTTATTTTGCTTATTATTGTACGTATGTTGTGTGGGGGGGGGGTGTATGTATTTGATGTATAGGCCAGGTTTATTTTTTTATATGTTTATTGGGACCGTTGGGGAAACACCCCCCCCACCCCCAGTACCCACAATAAAAACGGTACAGTGACCCACAATAAACAGCATTATATTTATTAAATACATTACCCACCCCCTGTGCCCCCCCATAAATACAAGATTTATCCTTTACATACAGGGTTCATAACGCAGCCCACGTATCCCCGTGGGGCTGGCGGGCACCTGACTGACCTACAGGGTACCAACAGCCCTTTTCAACAGGTTCTGGAGGCCTGCTGGTGGATCCCGCCGCACCATGGCCCCGGTGGTCTCCTTGGGCCACCGTGGGCCACAATTGGGTCCCCGGTAGCCCAAGGATGTCTGGGAGCCCTGGGTCAGACCCACAGGTGTCTGTGGGGCCTCGGGTGGTTCCCACAGGGGCCTGGGGAACTCACGAGTGCTCACTACAGGTCCCGCGGTGCCCCACAGAGTGGGACCCACACAGCTTCATCCCCGCCCCTATGGGTCAGCGGTGCCCCCACAGATGTGAGTCCACCCTCTCATCCCCGCCACTCACAGGTCGGCGGTGCCCCCACAGATGTGGGCCACCGCTTCATCCCCACATGTGTCACCCCCGTGGAACCACCAGCCTATACCCGAATACCCGAGAGACCCACAGGTGGTCTCCAGAGGTCTCATGCGGAACCGCGGAACCACGGAACCATGAACAAACCCTGAATGTAAAAAAAAAATAAACCTGCCTATACATTCAATACATACACCCCCCCCCCCCACCTACATAACAATAATGTGCAATAACTATTATCCAGATATGGATAATAGATGAATTGCCCATTATTAAAACACTAAC
The DNA here is from genome assembly GCA_036426205.1 of Ascaphus truei. NCBI lineage: Eukaryota > Metazoa > Chordata > Amphibia > Anura > Ascaphidae > Ascaphus > Ascaphus truei. The sequence goes on from WSYH01008304.1 coordinate 18,752, forward strand.
TAGCATATTCAAATAAATAAGTACTACTGACTCATCAATAAGAAGTCTCCTCGCCAGCACATCCTTGTCTTGCCCTCAAAATACATCAAATACAAAGCCAATACATTGCAAGTACATTCAGATATCAATTAACCCCTTAAACACCTTAGCGATATAAAACCGCAAAGGTAATTAAGGGGTTAAGCCACACTGGCCCGATACCCACCCCTTTACCATAATTTGTACAGTGGCTTCATCATGCAACTATATATATATATATATAAGACACACAAAGGATGCCGCAGTCAAATCACCCCCATTTGACTAAGTAATAAAAAGTGACCCTCTGGTGGTGCTACACGAACCAAAGGAAATATATACATAAAAAATGAAAGTAGGGTCAAAAAGGTGCACCCAAACACTGTAAATGATGAAAATAGAAAAAAGGACTTTATTAGCAAAATTATAAAAAACACATAAAAACAGACCCACACAGATCATATAGCAAATCGTATGTGACACAGCGTAGAAACACCAAAGAATACAATAGGTCTGGTAAGAACCAAAACAAGGTAAACAATGTATTATTGCAATATACCATAAAAACCAGGGGAAAAAATTGTTTTTCCCCCCAGTATTGTTACTAAATCGGCCGATCCAATGCAATAATAAAATTAATAGGAATGGTAAATAGTCCCGACCACAAAAAATATATAATAATATACATAACCTCTTATATGTGAGAGTGGTTAGACACATAGCTGAAAATGAATTAAAATTAGACCCTATAATGTCTGCAAGTCAGCTCTGTGTACTGATGCCCGACTAAGCTGCACCTATGGAATAACAGCAGGAGAGAAAAGTCCAAATAGTGCACTAATAGCACTCTGTAAAATCCCAAGAGATCAGAGCTCAAAGGTATGAGCAAAAATTCAATGACATAGCCATGGGACATAGAGCACTTCAGATAGATAGTATACAGGGCACTGAGGAAGTCCTGTGATTAAGACCAGCGTCTCACAGTAAGGCAGCAGGAAATCCTGTATACAGACCAAGTCTCATGTTATGGCATCAAGCGACATCACAGAGGAGGATCTCAAGCAGTCTGGTGTTTGCACACGGGTCACAGGGTGGTGGGGGTGCTGTCACAGCTCTGCTCCGACGCCGTTTCACACACTCACCAAAAGGCTTCTTCCAGGAGCGTACAATGTCAGCAATACTATATTATATATATATATTTTATATATATATATATATATATATATATATATAATTATATACACAGAGAGAGATTATATATATATACAGTCTATAACACACATGATGAACCAATATCCAAATAAATGTAGAAGGGTTTATCAAAACCATACTGTACTACAAATAACACTTCTCCTATAGACACACACTACATTAAAATGAATTTCCTTTAATAATCCTAACTGATCTTACCAATCTAACATCAATGCCAATGAAAAACCTCACATTCCAATCAATACATTGCATTTACATTGTATATATGATGCATAAAATCTATGCACCATATACTTCTGCAAATGAATGTTAACAATATCATTGCAAGCAAAATAAAATACCTCCAAACAGTAAACTATTTTAACCAATCGTAACAAAAATCAATTAGCATTCATTATTTACATCCCTAACAATTGACAGTCCATTCCGAACAATTAAACTATTACTATTCAAGCCTGGAGCAGAACAATTTAGCATGTGAAAAAATATATATACCAACCAGAATACAAAATTTAAAACCAAGGCTATCCCTTACAAACCCTATACAGCCACAATACAATACCAAGGATTACATCTATCTAATTGTAAAAAACATATTACACACTTGAGCTAGCAGCATAGCCAAATTAATTTAAACACATCAAATCAAGCTTTTAAAATAACAACATTTCTTACCCTGTATGTATATATCTCTCTAGACATATATACATACATACATACAGTGGCAAGAAATGATATACCACACAAAAAAACTTTACTTTTAAAAAGCTTTTAAAAAAATTAACAAGTTAAATAAATACATTTCTTTAGTTCACTTACACCATTACTTGGCCCCACCGACTCCTGTTGAACAGCTTACTCATGAACCAATCCACCAGGCACAGAACCCATAAAATAATAAAACCATAAAAAATAAACATTACACTAAAATCCAATCAATCCACGGTCTTCTAATTTAATCCATCTCTCATCTCATCTTGTATTCTTCTTTCTCTACTATCTTCTTACGGGGTTTCTTCCCGTCTCGTTTCGCCACGCCCTGGTTCTTCTTTCTTCTCTGAAGGTCCTTCCTCCTCGCCTCTGGCTTCAAAATAATGAGACGACATAGGCTTTTAAGGCCATGACATCACATTTTCGTCATATGGTTCCCATGCCCCTGATTGGGCCGTGAAACCATGTGTTTGACCGATAAAAATAAAAATGATGACGTCTAAAGGCAAGAGAAAGCACAGCCAATCAGAATGGCTTTGCTTCAATTGCCTTTAAGATGACGTCATGAAAAGAAACATGGCCGTCCTCTCGCATGATACGTGCCAATCAGCTACTACTCCATCCCTACTCTGATTGGCTCTAGTAACATGTGACACAGAGGCTTGGAGAGAACGGATGTGACGTCATTGAAAGCTTGTCACATGTTCTAGAGCCAATCAGAGTAGGACGAGTTCCCACGCTCTGATTGGCTACCGTACCATGTGAGGACGGCCATGTGTCTTTTCATGACGTCATCTTAAAGGCAATTGAAGCAAAGCCATTCTGATTGGCTGTGCTTTCATTGCCTTATTGACGTCATCAATTTTTTTTTATCGGCCAAAATACATAGTTTTCACGGCCCAATCAGGTCGTGGGAACCATTTGACAGAAAATGTGACGTCATAGGCCTTTAAAAGCCTAGTGTCGTCTCATTTTGAAGCCAGACGCCGAGAGGATGGACCTCCGGAGAAAAGAGACCAGGGCGTGGCCGAAGACGGGAAGAAGACCTTGTAAAAGATAGAAGAAAGAAAATACAGATGAAGATGAAGATGGATACAATTAGAAGACCCGTGGATTGATTTGGATTTTTAGTGTAATGTTTTATTTTTTTTATGGTTTATATTTTATGGGTTCCTGTGCCTGTGGATTGGTTCGTGAGTAAGCTGTTCACGGAGTCGGTGGAGCCAAGTAATGGTAAGTGAACTAAAGAAATGTATTTTTATTAACTTGTTAATTTTTTAAAAGCTTTTTTAACATGTGTATTTTTTTTTTGTGTATATCATTTCTTGCCACTGTATAGGTATGTATATATGTCTAGAGAGTATATACATACAGGGTAAAAATTTTGTTATTTTAAAAGCATTTGATTGGTTTAAATTAATTGGCTATGCTGCTATGCTTCAATGTTTGTATAATGTTTTTTACAATTAGATAGACGTAATCCTTGGTATTGTATTGTGTTGTATAGGGTTGTGGGGGAGCCTTGTTTTAAATTTGTATTTTGGTTGGTTACTATATTTTTTCACATGCTAATTGTTCTGCTCCAGGCTTGAATTAGTTATTTGTTTAATGTTTCGGGATGGACTGTCAATTGTTTAGGGATGTAATAATGAATGCTAATTGATTTTTGGTTTACTTGATGGTTAAATAGTTTACTTGTTTGGAGGTATTGTATTTTGTGCAATGATATTGTTAACATTCATTTGCAGAATGTATATGGTGCATAGATTTTATGCATCAAATATCAATGTAATGCAATGTATTGATTGGAATGTGAGAGTTTTTCATTGGCATTTGATGATTTAGATTGTAAGATCAGTTAGGATTATTAAGGAATTCATTTTAATGTAGTGTTCTGTATGGAGAAGTGTTATTTGTAGTACAGTATGGTTTTGATAACCCTTCTACATATTTGTATATTGGTTCATCATGTGTGTGTATATACTGTAATATAATATATATATATATAATATATATATATATTATATATATATTTTATATATATATCTTCTCTGTGTATATATATATAATCTCATCCCGCCCTCCTCTGTTAAAAGCTGTGTTTAAAACAGCATGCATTGGCTTGAGGATTGCTTGTTAATACGAGCTTGAGACAAAAGGTGGCACTGAGTGCTCATATTTGCATGTCATTCATCCCAGAATCCCTTGCTGCAGTGGAAGTGCTGTATGCTGGGTGACAATGGGGAAACGACGGTTCAGGCAGACCTGTCTAGACATGCAAATGAACATACAGTAATATTTACATTTGCTTTAATATATATATTATATATATATTATATATATTATATATATATATATATATATATATATATATATATATACTAGTTGCATATGTAAACCACTGTACAAATTCATGGGTTGAAGGGTGGTATCGGGCCAGTGTGGCTTAACCCCTTTAATTACCTTTGCGGTTTATTATCCGATAAGGTGTTTAAGGGGTTAATTGATATCGTGAATGTACTTGCAATGTATTGGCTTTGTATTTGCTATTTTTTTGTGGGCAAGACAGGATGTTGCTGGCAACGGAGACTTCTTACTGATGAGGTCATTAGTACTTTTTTATTTGAATATGCTATTAATGTTTTTTAATAATGGGCAATAACTTTATCCATATCTGGATAAGTTATTTTGCTTATTATTGTACAGTAGGTGTTGTGTGGGGGTGGGGGTGTATGTATTTGATGTATAGGCCAGGTTTATTTTTTTATATGTTTATTGGGTAAAACGGCTGGGAATTGAACGGAAGGGAGGTAGGAGAAAGGAGGAAATAGGGAGGGAGAGACAAGAAGGAGTGAGGGAAAAAAAAAGGAAACATAAAAGCTGAAGTAAATCAGAGTGTGGGGGTTGACTGAAAAAGGAAAAGGGAATAAAAGTGAATGTGGAAAAAGAATAAAAGAAAAAGGCGAAGATAATACTAGACTTGAAAAAAAATGTTTTACAATGATTAAACAAGTTCACATTGTTTGCAGAGTAGTGTTTTAATAAGTAGCCAACACGTACCCCATCTTTCAATAAGGAAACTATATGTATTTCACAGGTTACTTTCTAACATTGGGACTGTGTTTGTTCTGTAACAATCGAATTTTAAAAATAATATTCATAGATTCATACGTTAATTATTATGCAGCATTTTCTCCTAAGCTTAAACTGCCTGGATATTTTCTACTGTATATATTGTAATTACAAGTAGTTTTCTGAGCAGTTTAGAACTATTTGATTTGGTGATATGTCTCTGTTTTTACATTTGTATGGTACTTGATTTTAGTACATTGCAGGGGCACAGCGTGCTTGGCGTATTGGGAATACTAAAACTCTTTCTCATATGACGCAATATAATGAATCTTCTGAGGATCATCATTGCCTGGTATTTTTACCATTGAACCGGGGAGATCTGTTAACTACTCGGCTTCTTTATTGTATCAATGCTTATTTTCTTCTCACTGCTAGATGCCTGTATTGTCGATTGGTGGAAACACGAGAATCTGTACCAGATTAAAAATCATAAAGAAGAGAGGCTGGCACATGGTAACATGGGAGAAAAATAATTGCTTATTTGAAAGAAAAGAACAATCCCTTTCAACCAAATCTGACATCCTTGGTTGACACAGGAGGTAGGGCTGGTTATGACCCAGCCTCGCCCTGTTTTGGACACTCTTTCAGGTAGAGTGGAGAGGTTATAGGATGCCCTGTGTTGTGCGGTAGGATTAAGATGGAGAGGAGGGGTTGACCCTATATTCTCCATCAACCCTACCTACCCAATTTTTTGTTCCCATTTGTGTTTTCTTTTGTCAGTTTTACGAATATTTTAGTAACTACAGTCTAATTAATTGTGCCACGAGACCGATGTAAATTTGCATTGCCCATTATTTCTTGTATTGTTACTCTTGGTTTATTTCTGTACCACAATAAACAATGTGATAAATAAGAGCTATAAAAAATCTCACTGAGCGCGAAGCCTGTGAATGGAGTTTTTTTTGGATTAGTCGAACAAAAGACTAATGGACGAATTATTATTGACAAAAGCTGCCATACTGCTTAGATATCATCCTCAGTTGTCATACAGAGGTGCTACAAACGTTATTCTAACACTCGGCTATTTCCGCGAATTTCAGATTTCACCCGTTATCTGCGGTTTTGGTTGTCGTCGTTCTTCCCCTCCCGGGGTTGTATTGCGTTATTTTCTGCGGCTGGATTTAAGCATTTTATTCCCACTGTCTGCAATACTGCAATGCCGTGTAAAACTCTGGGGGCGTTTGCGACTGTTGTCTTTTGAAGCCGAAAGCCGTCCCCTGGCAGTGTGTTTGCAGCAGAGAGAGATCCGTTGCTCTCTCTGCGCAACATCGGCACATTAAAATTATTTAAATACATTTTTATTCATAGTGTAATGTGCAGGGGTCTCCGGAGCTGAACCGCATTGTGTTCAGGTCCGGGACCCCCTACTTCCCTAGATACAGGCCCCTTTATAAGGTGCCGGTATCCCTCTGCTTTAAAGGTCCCGATCACGTGACCCGAGGATGTAAACAAAGCAGAGGGATACCCACCCCTAAAGGGGCCTGTATCTCGGGAAGCAGGGGTCCTGCCTAAAAACAAGCGTCAGCTCCGGAGACCCTCTGCACTCTACAGTATGAATAAAACACCCATATCAATAAACATCGTTCCTCACCTTTGCGGCTATGTGCTATGGTACGAAGCAGCATGAATGATTTTTTAATAATATTGTACAGTGAGCAGGGGGTTCCCTGAGCCACAATCAAAAAGCTCAGGGACCCCCTGCCTGCACAATATTATTAAAATACAGAAATGCTGCTTCATTGCCATAGCTGATAGCTGCTTTATTGAGTGGTACGGGGGTGGGTGAAGGAGGTATTTGACCCTTGGTGTGCGTTAGGACTTGCGAGGGGGTTGCGGGTGCACTTGTTAATACCGCAACGTCATGAAGGTTATTACCCCCTCCCACTACCCCCCCGCAAGCCTAAACAACCACGCTTGGGGATATACCCACCCTCTACCCACCCCCGCTACCCACAATAAAAAAAATTCAACACAGCAGTCCCAACATAATAAATAATTCTAAATAAATAAATACATGACATAAATAATATTATTATATATATATATATTATATATATTATATATAATATATATAATAACACAACCCCTAACATAACATACTGTATATGCACATCAATGATACTATAGGCATGAATGTATTTTTAATAATTTGTCAGTGAGCAGGGGGTTCCCTGAACCACAAATCAAAGCTCAGGGGACCCCCTGCTCCTGCCACATATTATTAAAATACAGAAATCTGCTTCATTGCCATAGCTGTAAGCGCGCTAAGGCAAGTGATGGTTAAGCAGAATAGCATTTTTATTGGGGACATTTGCACCCAATAACATTGCAATAAACAAATACAGTACACCCCCTGTTTATTTAAAAGACATAAACAACAATAAGTACATTAATACATATTTTTAATACATAACCTGTTTCCTCTTTTGGTTATAAACCCCCCACCTCCTTGACTGTATCTGTGTAAGGCCCCCCCCCCTCCTAATTTGTCTGTTAAATATCTCCCTGCCTTAGGTGTAATCTGTGAAAGGCCTCCTCCCCCTATGTTCTGTTAATCTCCCTGCCTTGACTGTTGCTGGTACGCCCCCCCCTCCCCCTAATGTGTTGGTTTAAATCTCCCCTGCTTGTGTTCCTGTGAGTGCAGTTTATGTAAATTGTGGGGAGGTGGGGATACCCCGATGCTATAATGCAGCGCCTCACTGCCAATGGGCCCACTCCTTATGCCCTACCCCCTCAGCCCACCTACCCCACCAGGAGGTCCATACCCACATAACCCTTCGCCCCCCATCCGCCCCTCCCTCCCCCCCATCCCCTTCCCATGACCCCTCCGTCTGCTGCAAAGCAGACAAAAATTACAAAAAAATCAAAAGTAATGTCCCCTCAAACCCTAATCACCATATGCGTTTATTTAACCGCTACAGTCCTTAAGGGTGTTAACACCACCCACTCAACCACCCTCAGGACGCCTACATACCCTCCATACTAACCCCCCCCCCCCACCTCCGGAGCCTACCACCACCCTCACCCACTACCCACAAGGGCGCCTCCCACATACCATTGGGGAACCCTACCCGTCCCGCCCCCCCCCCCGCCCCCCCTCCCTCTTTACCCACATAAACATACACTGTACCCCCCCCCCCCACCCCTAGTACCCACAATAAAAACAATACAGTGACCCACAATAAACAGCATTATATTTATTAAATACATTACCCACCCCCTGTGCCCCCCCATAAATACAAGATTTATCCTTTTACAAACAGGGTTCATAACGCAGCCCACGTGAGTCCCCGGTGGGCTGGCGGGGCACCTGACTGACCTACAGGGTACCAACAGCCCTTTTCAAACAGGTTCTGGAGGCCTGCTGGTGGATCCCGCCAGCACCATGGCCCCCAGGTGGTCTCCTTGGGCCACCGTGGGCCACAATTGGGTCCCCACGGTAGGCCCAAGGATGTCTGGGAGCCCTGGGTCAGACCCACAGGTGTCTGTGGGGCCTCGGGTGGTTCCCACAGGGGCCTGGGGAACTCACGAGTGCTCACTACAGGTCCGCGGTGCCCCCACAGAAGTGGGACCACACAGCTTCATCCCCGCACCTATGGGTCAGCGGTGCCCCCACAGATGTGAGTCCACCGCTTCATCCCCGCCCACTACAGGTCGGCGGTGCCCCCACAGATGTGAGGCCACCGCTTCATCCCCACATGTGTCACCCGTGGAACCACCAGCCTGATACCCGTGAGATACCCGAGGAGACCCACAGGTGGTCTCCAGAGGTCTCATGCGGAACCGCGGAACCACGGAACCATGGAACAAACCCTGAATGTAAAAAAATAAATAAACCTGGCCTATACATTCAATACATACACCCCCCCCCCAACACCTACAGTACAATAATGTGCAAAATAACTATTATCCAGATATGGATAATAGATGAATTGCCCATTATTAAAAACATTAACTAGCATATTCAAATAAATAAAGTACTACTGACCTCATCAATAAGAAGTCTCCGTCGCCAGCAACATCCTTGTCTTGCCCTCAAAATACATAGCAAATACAAAGCCAATACATTGCAAGTACATTCAGATATCAATTAACCCCTTAAACACCTTATCGGATAATAACCGCAAAGGTAATTAAGGGGTTAAGCCACACTGGCCCGATACCCACCCTTTACCCATGAATTTGTACAGTGGCTTCATCATGCAACTATATATATATATATATAAGACACACAAAAGATGCCGCAGTCAAATCACCCCTATTTGACTAAGTACTAAAAAGTGACCCTCTGGTGGTGCTACCGAACCAAAGGAAATATATAACATAAAAAATGAAAAAGTAGGGTCAAAAAGGTGCACCCAAACACTGTATAATGAAAAATAGAAAAGAATGGACTTTATTAGCAAAAAGTATAAAAAACACATAAAACAGACCCACACAGATCATATAGCAAATCGCTATGTGACACAGCGTAGAAACACCAAAGAAGTACAATAGGTCTGGTAAGAACCAAAACAAGGTAACAATGTATTATTGCAAATATACCATAACAAAACCAGGGGAAAAAATTGTTTTTCCCCCAGTAGTGTGACTAAGATCGGCCGATCCAATGCAATAAATAATAATTAATATGAATGGTAAATAGGTCCAGACCACAGAAAAAATATATAATAATTATACATAAACCTCTTAATAATGGTGAGAGATGGTTAGACACATAGCTGAAAATGAATTAAAATTAGACCCTATAATGTACTGCAAGTCAGCTCTGTGTACTGATGCCCGGACTAAGCTGCACCTATGGAATAAGCAGCAGGAGAGAAAAGTCCAAATAGTGCACTAATAGCACTCATGTAAAATCCCAAGAGATGCAGAGCTCAAAGGTAATGAGCAAAAATTCAATGACAATAGCCATGGGACATAGAGCACTTCAGATAGATAGTATACAGGGCACTGAGGAAGTCCTGTGATTAAGACCAGCGTCTCACAGTAAGGCAGCAGGAAAGTCCTGTAATACAGACCAAAGTCTCATGTTATTGCATCAAGCGACTCACAGAGGAGGATCTCAAGCAGTCTGTGTTTGCACACGGGTCACAGGGTGGTGGGGGTGCTTTCACAGCTCTGCTCCCGACGACCGTTTTCAACCAAAAAGCTTCTTCCAGGAGCGTACAATGTCAGCATACTATATATATATTAATATATATTATATATATATATATATATATATATATATTATAATATATATACACAGAGAGAGATATATATATATATATCAGTCTACACACACCAATGATGAACCAATATACAAATAATGTGAAGGGTTTTCAAAACCATCTGTACATCAAATAACACTTCTCCATACAGACACCACTACATTAAATGAATTTCCTTTAATAATCCTAACTGATCTTACAATCTAAATCATCAATGCCAATGAAAAACCTCACATTCCAATCAATACATTGCATTAACATTGTATATATGATGCATAAAATCTATGCACCATATACATTCTCGCAAAATGTTAACAATATCATTGCAGCAAAATACAAATACCTCCAAACAGTAAACTATTTTAACCAATCAAGTAAACAAAATCAATTAGCATTCATTATTTACATCCCTAAACAATTGACAGTCCATTCCGAACAATTAAACTATTAACTAATTCAAGCCTGGAGCAGAACAATTTAGCATGTGAAAAAATATAAGTACCAACCAGAATACAAAATTTAAAACCAAGGCTATCCCTTACAAACCCTATACAGCACAATACAATACCAAGGATTACATCTATCTAATTGTAAAAAACATTATACACACATTGAAGCATAGCAGCATAGCCAAATTAATTTAAAACACATCA
>WSYH01008305.1:0-15000 GCA_036426205.1 Ascaphus truei
TATACACACACACACATATAGATATACACACACACACACATTATATATATATATAAATATATATACATCCCAGTGCACCTTAGTAATAAATAAACAGACTTGAAGCAGGGGAACAGGCACTTGAAGCAGCAGCAGGAGGAGGAGCCAGAGAGGACGGAGTGACAGTGTGATTCAGTGAGCACTGAGCAGCGTGGCTTCGCAATGCAGGGCAGGACAGGAACCGGTGAGGGACCTGTAGCTGGCTGTAGTGGAGACAAAGAAAGTCGAGGAGGACTTGACTTCCGAATTGGGGGTACTTGGGAGCGCTCGTGTGTGTGTGCGCATGCAGCACCCTCCACCATAGCCATCCAATCCTCTGCCGCCTGGCTCCTGTCATTGACGTCAGCACACCACTGCTCACTGCCGTCCAGACCACCCGGAGATTTCAGGGACAAACCCGTAGCCCGGAGAAAGGGATGCCAAACTCGAAGTCTCCGGGTGAAACCCGGAGAGGTGGCAACCCCGGTGACAGTGAGCTCGCGGGGGGGGGCGCGGGAGAGTGTACTCGGGAGGGAGGGAGGGGGAGAGCAGAGAGCGGGAAAAATTCACATATAAGCCGCACCTGAATATAAGCCGCGAGGTTCAATGCGTGGGGAAAAAGTAGCGGCTTATAGACCAGAAATTACGGTAATAGAGATCTATTCGTCAGTCCTGGCTATGTTATAGAATGTTAAAATAACCTTCCATTATACTCAGGCTGAACAGTTTGTCTACAGATCCCTAGACGGGCAATTTTTTTTGTAAATTTGGATCCGCAGCAGATCGGTCGGTTCCTTTGGTCCGCGGATTTCAGCGGATCAATGTCAAACAGGACGATTCGCGTTTTGCAGATTTTTTTAATTATTACCAATAGACTACGGATTTCGCAGCCTGTGGATGGATTTGTAGAATTCTTAAGAATCTGCCAACAGATTGCTGAATTCGCAGATTGAATTCTACATATCCGTCCACAGGTTGGATCCAATGGATGTTAATGAACGATTGAAACCGCCCAAATCAGTTTGTGGATTTTACACCGGGAAAAGGATTTGGGGGGGAAAATGTGAGAAACTAATCTGGGTGGATTCACCCATCTCTAGAGATCACCTTTCATCCAGCACACGAACATACACGAACACTACACTATTACTGATACTGAGTAGTAATAAAATAAAGAGTACCCATGCAGTAAATCTAAACTAAGAGACTAAATAAATCAAATTGAAATAAAACACTAGTTATTATAAAATATTAGTAATTAATGAGTATAGATAAGACATAGTAAATTAAAGTATGAAAAGTGATTTAACTCTTATTAAACTGAATCCATGTGCACTAAATATGGTTACTTTTCCATGGAATCATTAGCCGTGTCGGTAAGTTTCTCTAGCATCATATTCCAAATGCATGTGGTCTGTAGAAGGTGCAGTATTGTGGGTCTTTAAAGTGAATTGCATTAGCGCATTTGGCAACAGACAAAATAGGTAAGCAACTTAAGCTTTTTATTGTAAGCCATTTTCTTGCTGGGTAAACCCATTAACATCAATAGGATATTACAAACCGCTATATCCACAATGACAAAATATATACAAAATCTAGTCCATAACAAGGAATGTCCTGTAATAGTGAAAACACAAATAATGCATGTATAGGTGAAATGTGTTTCAAGGGTGTTAAATAACCACCTCTAATTTGGAAGTCCTGCAGCCTTCAAGTCACATGGATTGTCCAGATCCTTGTTGCCTTTATGGAAAATAGTACTCCTTGGCGCTGGTCTCCACCTGTCAAAGCAAGGTGTAGTATGTGAATTGAAAATACAAAAAAAAACAGTGTATAGTATCACACAGAAGAGATAGTACACTCTAACATTCACATAATATTGGACATTTAGTAACAAGAGAATCTAGTGTTGGGGACATCATAAATATAGAAATGAAATACCAACAGTGTAATTTTTGTACAGCAATTTTTGACAGCAACAGCAATACGTCAAGAGCACCCTTGGTGTGGGAGGTTTTGTTGTAACCTTAGCCAGTATCATGCAGTGCATACTTATATAACACGACTGTGCTCCTTCAAATTGTAGAGACACACAATGCTAGTGTGTCTTGAAAGGAATCAAGGCTCCTTGGGAAACAGTGGATTGCAGGGTATGGTACTTGCATCAATGATAAACAATAGGAAGAGAAAACAACATAGCACAGATCCACAATAAAATGTAATAAAACATATAAAAACAGACACCTGGAGTGCCACCCATAAATGTTCCATTATTTTGCGCTTTGTGTATGTAGCCATGGTAGGTTTTGGCTATTCTACTGCTCCTGTTATGTCAGGCCTGATAGATGCAGGCATTTTTAACAGACTGTCATCTTGGGTTTTCCCCTCCTCCAGCAGCCTCTCTGAGTGACAGGGTGTGGAGGTAGAACTGGGTCTGTGTACAGCCAGTTATGGTGCAGACCTAGTGCCCTCCCCCTTCTGTGCCTTAGTGAGGAAGAATGTCAAGTTTGTGAGTCCAGGTTCACCCTTCAGAGGTAGAGACTTATGCCTCCAGCCCCATTATGGCTGGGGAAGAGTTGAGGCACCTGGCCGTCTTCAGCCTACCAGTGTGGCCTAGGGCCATCTAAGACCTTGATCCTGCTAGTACCATCATACATTCGCTGTAACAAGAACTGCAGTGGCTGTCTCAATAAAGAATCCCATTTTATATACCCCTGCCTGAGTCTACAGTCTATCGGGTAGGGGTATGTTCAGAGGACTGTCACAGGAGGGACTGTCTCCAGAACTCTGGAGCCTACTGTGATTGGAGGCGCAGCACCATGAGAAGAACTACTACCTGAAACCGCTTAAAGCGTGTCTTGTTTCCCCACAACATCGCGGAAGCTCAGCCTCTCCTGAATCAAACAGGTATCTAGCACCACACTGACCTGTAGCCAGAGTAAATCTCCCAGAGGGAGGGGGAAGCAGCGCTACATGTATAGCATATTTCGGTTGTGGACCCTCGGGACTCCGTATTTCAGATCCTCTGTGGTCAGTGTTGGTGTCTGCATCCGTGTGTCACTGGGGCTTGTGCAGTGGTGCCGTTATTCTCATCACTTCCTGGTACACATTCAGGTGCTAGTTGCCGGCTGACTGTCCGGGTCCTCTCTGCGCTCACATACAGTAAGAGAGTGCCGAGAGGCCTCCTCCAATGCAGTTGTATGATTTTCAGGGGTTAAATTCAGACTGCAGGCTCCCTGTTTTCTGCTGGGATACCATCTAATTAGCTTCTTTTAGGAATTTTTCTATACCAAAGTACAGAGAACTTATTTTTTGTTTCATACCAGTCTGCATAATCAAGGGTTATCATACAGTAGTATTTCTCTCCCAATTAACAGCTTTAGGTTTAATTATACACTGAACAGATCACAAGAATGTGTGTGTGTATATATATATATATATATATATATACATACATACATGAGATTCAATTATTATTAAATGTCAAATAAAAAAATTGGTATGCTTTTTTTTCCCAATAGCAAAATGTTCTTCAGTTCTTTGGATGGAATTAATGGTGAGTGCAAAAAAGTGCAGATTAGTTGTCCTCTTGCATACAGATGTACCAGATGTACCAGTACATCTACACGTCTCGCAGCCCCAAGGACAGTAAGCTGCACAGAGGGATTAAAGCTACAGGGTTCCATGCTTCTGTATGGGATCCTGCAACGTTAATCCTTTTTTTGCCATCTGCAGGGAGAAAATACCACTACTTGCCTTTCAGAAGAGCTACACAGTGTCTACCTGTCCTGTCACACCACCTTGATGATGTAGGTGACCAAATATGGTCATATAGCCTCCCCCTCATGATGTAGAGCACATACAGTATAAGAGAAGGAGGAAAGTACACCCCTGCTTACCTTCAGCGAGTGGAGACAGCAGGTAGAGGTGAATGCCAACAGGGACTGTACTTTGCTGTGCCGTTGTTCTGAAAGGTGAGGAGTGATATTTTCTCCCTGCAGAATGGCCCCTAGAACGTGGACCCCGACAGTGTTAATCCTTCTGTGCTGCACAACTCACTGTCCTTGTTGCTGCGAAGAGACCGCGTTCAGGCCACACGTCTCCACGTTTTTCTCTGCAGCCACAAGGACAGTAAGTCTTGCTACATCTGTATTTCAACATATTCTGTATTACATCAGTAGTTTTTTACCTGTGTTGTTATAGCACACTTTTGACATAATTTACAGTATATGACATATTAAAGTACTGTAGTTTGCACTGAATATAACTCAGAGGGTACATGATTTTACTTTAAATAAATGTGCATGAGATTTAGCTTTTTCTTTGAATCCTGTATGTTTCCCAAGATTAGATTGGGTAATCTAGGGTAATGCAATGATTTCTTTGATCCTTGCTATTATGTTGCTTTGTAGTCTCTTACCGGGCATGAGTCTATTTAGTATTGTTTTGTACAGTATCTTCCGTAGTGTACGGAGACATTGAAATGCACATACAGTATGAATATTCAACACATTTGCACCAGACTTCTGCCTGTAGTCTACTTTATCATGGAAGTCTTGTAAGGACAAAAATTAATTTTAACATTAACATGTAGTTTTTCCCTCAATGTACTACAATTTGATTGCAAATCCTTCAACACTGTGATAACTGTATAAACCATATACTTCAGAATAATGCAGAAAATATGATAACGATATGTATAGACTTTCTGTTTGTTAGTATCCCCTGTGTTTCTCAAACCATGTACTGTACAAAAATATACATTAGAGTACAGGAAAACCTAACGCAACAAGTGCATTAAACATAAAAGCCCACAATAGAAAAATGAATCCCTGACCTGGAGAATCACATAACATAAGTTTACTGTTACTTTGCTCATCTCATAGTTCTTTTGCAAACCATATTCTTTAGCAAACCTGATTTTTACTGTTACTGTATCCAAATTGGTCTGTTTATTTCAATTTTATGCAATAGTTGCAAACCTAAGGACAGTATAATCTTGATGAATTACTTGATACTGAGGCTAAAATGTACTTTATTGATTCTAGTTTTATAGGACATAAGTTTTCTGCCTGACATTTTAAATATAGCTGTAAATATGTAATTTCACTTTAATGAAAATTGATAACTCATTTTTACAGTTTTAATGCCATTCAAATTTGTACTTTAATTACAATATTCAGGAAAACCTGCTTGCAATCTTATATAGCAGTGTCTCTTTTCTGCCACGTGCTGCAGATGACAGAATGGCTATGGAGTTTAACAGAGTTTGCATCTTAATGCAGCCCTATATATGAAATTAATGAACAAGAGACCACAAAGTCCCCACTAGTGCTCAAAAACCACTAACAACACAGACATTCATATAGTATCAAGTGCTGTCTAAACCAGAGCAAGATAGTCATAGGTTGCATGTGAGTACATTGGTGTTAGTGCAGATCTTGAGGATGATTTATATCCAATAATAATAATTACGTATACATAGCACACATACAGTAGGTAGTCAATTCTCAGTCCTGTTGGCTATGTTAGCCCAATGATACAGTCCAAGAGACCAGTTGATAAAACAATGAGGATTTTGGAAAAATACTAACTGAATGTGACCATCAGTATAGGCTCCAGGTCGCGTGCCTCTCCTGCAGCAGTGTAAAACACAAGAGGTTCCTTCTTGATCCAGCTAGATACCAGGATCCAGAAGAGAACAGCAGCAAAAATGGGGAACAAACAATTAAGTGCTATTAAAACAAGGTGATTTTAATCCATGAGGGAAGTACATAGGAACATACAGGTGGGCCAAGTGATCCTCTAACGCTTTGACAAAGCGCTGCACAAGCGCGAAACGCGTTAGAGAATCACTTGCCCCACATGTATGTTCCTGTGTACTTCCCTCATGGATTAAAATCACCTTGTTTTAATAGCACTTAATTGTTTGGTCCCCATTTTTGCTGCTGTGCTCTTCTGGTTCCTGGCATCTAGCTGGATCAAGAAGGAACCTCTTGTGCTATATATGAAATTAGTTTAAAACTACTGGTTATCCCAGTATATAACCATCTCAACCATGATACTAGGGAGATACAAGTGCTGGAAATATTATCATTAGATACATACAGTACAACATTATTTCCATGCCTTTTGCAGGGTAGGCCCTATAAGGGTGGCTAAATCTGTATTAGTTTCCTCCTGTCTGCAGTCTTTAGTTAATATTCTGCCCCATTTACTGTACAGTACTTCTATTTCTGGTGAAAATTTGGACAGTTCACTATTCAAAGGATACTTGAAAGTATGATTGGGCTATTGCTATTTGAAAGCCCTTTAACATTTGGATGTGTCTTATTTCTTTTTAATTACAGGTCATATGACCTCAACAAATCAAGTTTTCCTTTAGTATTCATGCCATAAGCAAGTGTTTCAATGCAGCATGTAACCTGAAGTGAAAGGAAAGATTGAATAAATGGAAAAAGGAATATATTTAATTTCCCCATGATCCAGAAGCACCCTGGGATTTAAAGAATCTGGCAGGGCTGTAATGGTGTCTCAAAAGTCATCTCAAGTGCCTTTGGACTTTGACATTATATAATAATTTAATTGACTTTTCAATACCCTCCGGAAATATTTAGGTTTTTTTCCCCCCTGAAAAGCAGTTCTGTTTAATTTCCATCCCAGAGGATCATGACATTCTATTTATATTGTATTCATATTACAAAACCTTTGTTGTGTGTGTATATATTTAAAAGATACAATACAGTACTGTTTGCTTTTTTTTTTTTTTTTCAAGGAAAGGACAAGCTATTTGTGTTTATTTTTGGTAGGGTATTGTATAAATGTACCTAGAATAAACCCATGTCACTAGAAGTCTATTCCTAGATTAAATTTATTGTGGATGAAACTTCAGTACATATTGGATAATAATTTAATTTGAACATTTTGTCATTATTTATATTGAAATACACGGTAGCAGAAGTCATAACTAAATTGCAACCTATTGCTAAATGACCATATGGGAAACTTTGTGGAAAAGATTTTCATTTTTGGAGATCATCCCTCTTAGAAAAGGCACACAGGGAATATTTTACATTCTAAACACTGTGCCCTTACAGACATAAACCAATTTATTACATACTTGTATTTAAAATCCATGTTATTAGGAGGTGCGTTTTTGATTCTTTCAACTGAAACTAAATTTACAGTAGCTCTATTGTGTTTCCTTCCCTCTCAGCTGAATCAGTTAGTCATGATTTCCTGTCATATCTTCCCCAAATCTAAATTCAGGTGAATCTACAACAAATATATTATTTGCTTAGATTCTACAAATGACCCAGAATTGTTTCCTTAATTTCCCCATTTTGAACACATAATAAATATGCTTGTATGTGTTGAAACATAGAATGGGCACCACAATGTGCAGACTTCAGAGTTTTATTTAATTAAAATGCAATAATGGCATTTCTATAAAAATGCACATTTTATTTTGCGATTTGGTTCCAGGTCTGTACTGTAATTCCATGCAGTATGGAAATAATAAAATTTCACAATTAAGTATTCATAGGTTATCTGATTACATTTCATATGGAAAATATCTCATTGCTTCCACTTCCCTCGTGTTTTGAGACAGGAATAAAGGCCTCCCCGTGGAGGAGTAGAAAATATCAGCTCAAAAAAGAAAAGTAAGTTGTCCTCTTTGACAAAGCCCCACAGGGGTGAAATTTGTTAGAGCGCACAGGGGTTCCATTCCCCTCTTTTATTCTATTTTTTGCTCATGGATTAATAAAGTCATTTTTGTTTAGCACAGTCCAGCCTCAATACTTTTTTGCTCGCAGTGCCCGCTGATTCTCTTTCCCTGCAGAGAGACTTTTCGTCTGTTTACTTCCACAGCCTGGAGCACGCCCACCCGGATGGAGTAACAAACAGAGTAATTGATTTCTTTATTTCTTCACCTCCCCAGGGGATACAGCCATATATGCGGGGTTCATATTTGTAGGGGTCCGTTGTTGGTCGAGAGACCAGCTCCGGTCAACCCTCTCCCTATCGCTAGGCTAATCCCTTCACTAGGGGTCAAGTCAGGTTGACTTTGTGTGACATACACTTACCTATTTAACTCCTTGCTGCCCGGAGCTGTTTGCATCAAGTACATGGACTTTATACTCCTGGATTTGTACTCTGCAGCATACGTCAGTTGGTTTGGGGTGGCTCATCCTCCCTAAACCTTTTCTCCAATGTAGGGAATACCCTCGATTGTACATATTCTCAAAGTAAAGGTCTTTTAAAAATGTCTGTGGATCACCATTACTATGTCTGTATATTTGTGTGGGGAGGATGACTGCTCTGGGATGTGTGATCTATTATTCAACATTGATTAGGGAGCTCATTGCTTTATTACCACGGCAGCAGACATTTCCTAATACTGACAACACATACAGAGGTGTGTGCAAACAAAGACCGGGTAATAATCGTCACCAGCGTTACAAAAATATGTACTCATCTTAACACTCTGCTATGCCTTTTGTTTCTTCCAATACAGTCCATGTCCCCCCAAAAAGGTTATGTTTGAAAAATATATGTTTAGGGGGGGGGGTTGGAGGTAGTTGTGTATGTATGTGTGTATATATAAAATCAAGAACGAATAGACGATATCATTCTGTGGCTAATGAAATGCTTTTATTTGTGCGAGCTTTCGAGATACACTGATGTCTTCTTCCGGCGGTGTTATAATGGATAAAGCAAGAAAGGTTTTCCATTGCTTTTTCTTTTGTAACACCGCCGGAGGAAGAGATCAGTGTATCTCAAAAGATCGCACAAATAAAAGCATTTTGTTAGCCACAGAACTATGGGCTCGATGCAGTAAGCACCGAAAAAGCACTCTCGACAGGGGCTCAATATCGGCATGATTTTTGCGTGTTGCACTCGCAGTATTCAGGAAGGGCCGAATCCCTGGCGAATCACTGCGAAAGCAACACGTCAAGTAGCCGGTAGCGAGACAGTCTGTCTGCCGATAACCAGGCGATACGCCGTCCCCTGACGAGATGTGTCTGCAGCAGAGAGAGATCCGCCGCTCTCTCTGTGCAAACCTCGGCAAAATAATAAATGTTTGAAATCAATTTTTACTCATAGTGTACATGTGCAGGGATTCTCCGGAGCTGAACAGCATTGGTTTCAGGTCCGGGGACCCCCTGCTTCCTGAAATACAGGCCCCTTTATGAGGTGCCGGTATCCCTCTGCATTTAAATGTCCCGATCACTTGACGGCGGAATGTAAACAAAGCAGAGGGATACCGGCACCCCATAAAGGGGCCTGTATCTCTGGAAGCAGGGGGTCCCCGGACCTAAAACCAAAGCGGTTCAGCTCCGGAGACCTTCTGCACATCTACACTATGAATAAAACACCCATATCAATAAATAATCATTCCTTACCTTTGCGGCTATCTCCTATGGTAACGAAGCAGTATGAATGTATTTTTAATAATAGTGTACTGTGAGCAGGGGGTCCCCTGAGCTGAACCACATTGATTTCTGTCTCAGAGACCCCCTGCTTCCCGAGTTACAGGCCCCGGTATGTGTCATCGGGTGCCAGTGTCGCCGCCATCTTTAAAGAGCCCACATCGCATCTTGGACAATATAAAGATGGTGGCGACATTGGCCTCTGATGCCCCATACCGGGGCCTGTAACTCGGGAAGCAGGGGGTCTCTGAGACAGAAATCAATGTGGTTCAGCTCAGGGGACCTTGGTTTATTTTTTAATGTTTTTTTTATTTTATGGGTTCCTGTTGCTGTGCGTGGATTTGTTCGAGAGCTTGGTGTTCAACGGGAGTCAGAGAGTGGGGCAGCTAATGGTAAGTTAACAAAAGAATTTTTTTTTTTTTTAACTTTAACTGTTTTTTGTAATTTTTTATATGTGATACAATTTGTTTTCATTCTCATTTCTTGCCACTGTATGTATGTATGTATGTATGTATGTATGTATGTATGTATGTATGTATGTATGTATGTATGTCTCTATCGATATATACATACAGGGTAAGAAATTATTTGATTGGAAATGCTTATTTTGCACTATTTCAATGTATTTTGATATGCTGCTATTCTTAAATGTGTGTAATGTCATTTTTAATTAGATAGATGTAATTTTTGGTGTTGTATGCTGTACTTTAGGTCAGGGTGAGGCTTGTTTTTTTATAGTGGTTTTTTTTTGGTACTTCTATTTTGTCAGATGTTAACTTTTTTGGAGAATGGTTTTGTTAAACGATTAAAATAGTTAATTTTGTAATTGATTTGGATGGTATTTTAATTGTTTGGGGATTTGATTAATTAATGGTAATTTATTTCGGTTAGCTTGCTTGGTTTAAATAGTATACTTGTTTGGATTTCATTGTATTGTGTTTGGAATATTTTATTGATTTATTAATATTTTATTGTTAACATTGATTGGCAGAGTGTACATGGTGCACAGATTTTATGCATCATGTATACAATGTTAATTCAATGTTTTGATTGGCATTTGATGATATTGATTGGAAGAAGAGAATGATTGTACAGGTAAACCCCGTTATAGCGCGGTCCTCGGGGTCCACCCCGAGACCACTGCGTTAGTAATGGGGTCGCACTAATTTTAAAAAAAATTGGCCGCCGCGCGCCTGATCGGGAGGGAGGGAAGGAAGGAAGAGGTGGCCAGAAGCCCTACACCAGGCCTGCACAACATGCGGGCCGCATGCGGCCCGTCTGGCCTCTCTGTGCGGCCCGCGATGACTCTGGCCGGGCGCCAGTTAATTAAATAAATATTTAAAAAAAAGTTTAAAAAAATGGCGGCTATTCATCCCTCCTCCCTCCCTCCTCCCTCCCTCTCCCTCCCTCCCAGCCCCCTCCCTCTCCCTCCCAGCCCCCTCCCTCTCCCTCCCTCTTCAATAGCAGGCTGCCGGGGAGGTCAGAGCATGCCGGGGCTCAGTAAGTACCGGGGAGAGAGGATGTGCTGAGCTGATCTAAGAGAGGGGTGATTTGCGGGTGGTGTGGGGCTGTGTGGGGTGTGTGTGTGTGGTGTGTGTGTGTGTGTTGTGTGTGTGTGTGGTGTGTGGGTGGGTGTGTGGTGTGTGGTGTGTGTGGTGTGGGTTGTGGTGTGTGTGTGTGTAAAACGGGCTGGTGGGGGGGGGGTGTGAAAAACAGGCTGTGGGGGTATGTGAAAAACGGGCTGGTGGGGGGGGGGTGAAAAACGGGCTGGTGGGGGGGGGGGTTGAAAAACGGGCTCTGCTGACGTGTGAGGGGGGTGGACTGCTGACATGTGAGGGGGTGGTGGGCTGCTGACAGTGAGGGGGGGTGGGGGCTGCTGACAGTGAGGGGGGTGGGCTGTGACATGTGGGGGGGTGGGGCTGCTGACATGTGAGGGGGGGGGGCTGCTGACATGTGAGGGGGGGGTGGGTGATGACATGTGAGGGGTAGGGGGGGAAGTGATGTTAGGTGCAGGGGGGGAGAGTGATGTGAGGTGCAGGGGGGTGTGTGTGCGTGCAGTGGGAGTGTGTGTGTGCAGTGGGAGTGTGTGCGTGCAGTGTAGTGTGTGCATTGTGTGCAGTGTAGAGTGTGTGCAGTGTGTGCAGTATAGAGTGTGTGCAGTGTGTGCAGTGTAGAGTGTGTGCAGTGTGTGCAGTGTAGAGTGTGTGCAGTGTGTGCAGTGTAGAGTGTGTGCTGTGAGCAGTGTGCTGGGAGTGTGTTCAGTGTGCAGTGTGTGCAGTGTGTGCAGTGTGTGCAGTGTGTGCAGTGTGTGCAGTGAGAGTGTGTGCCATGGTGCAGTGAGAGTGAGTGCTGGGAGTGTGCGCAGTGTGCTGTGAGCAGTGTGCAGTGTAGAGTGTGTGCAGTGTGAACAGTGTAGAGTGTGTGCAGTGTAGTGTGTGCAGTGTGTGCAGTGTAGAGTGTGTGCAGTGTGTGCAGTGTAGAGTTTGTGAAGTGTAGAGTGTGTGCAGTGTGTGCAGTGTGTGCAGTGGTGCAGTGAGAGTGTGTGCCGTGGTGCAGTGAGAGTGAGTGCTGGGAGTGTGTGCAGTGTGCTGTGAGCAGTGTGCAGTGTAGAGTGTGTGCAGTGTGAACAGTGTAGAGTGTGTGCAGTGTAGAGTCTGTGCAGTGTGTGCAGTGTAGAGTGTGTGCAGTTTGTGCAGTGTAGAGTTTGTGCAGTGTAGAGTGTGTGCAGTGTGTGCAGTGTAGAGTGTGTGCAGTGGTGCAGTGAGAGTGAGTGCTGGGAGTGTGTGTAGTGTGCTGTGAGCAGTGTGCAGTGTAGAGTGTGTGCAGTGTAAGCAGTGTTGAGTGTGTGCAGTGTGTGCAGTGTAGAGTGTGTGCAGTGTGTGCAGTGTAGAGTGTGCGCAGTGTGTGCAGTGTAGAATGTGTGCAGTGTGTGCAGTATAGAGTGTGTGCAGTGTGTGCAGTGTAGAGAGTGTGCAGAGGTGCAGGGGGAGTGAGTGTTGGGAGTGTGTGCAGTGTGCTGTGAGCAGTGTGCAGTGTAGAGTGTGTGCAGTGTGTTCAGTGTGTGCAGTGTGCAGTGTGTGCAGTGAGAGTGTGTGCAGAGGTGCAGGGGGAGTGAGTGTTGGGAGTGTGTGCAGTGTGCTGTGAGCAGTGTGCAGTGTAGAGTGTGTGCAGTGTGAGTAGTGTAGAGTGTGTGCAGTGTGTGCAGTGTAGAGTGTGTGCAGTGAGTGCTGGGAGCGTGTGCAGTGTGCAAAAAAAAATTCAATTAAATTTTTATTTTATTTTTAAACGGGAGCTACGTGAAAACTGCGTTATAACCGTGTCGCGGTATAATGGGGCGTGTTATAATGGGGTTTACCTGTATTAGGAAATAGGATTTTGTTTTACTGTGGCTATATAAAATTGTAATTTTCGTATGCAAGGTGATGTCTTGATATGGTGAAGTGGTATTTTTATTTGTGCATGTTTTTGTTGACCCTTAAATATTTCTTTGTATATTGGTTAATCATGTGTATATATATGTGTATATGTGTGTGTGTGTGTGTATATATATATTTATATATATATATATATATATTTGCATGATGAAGCCACTGTATAAATGAATGGGTGAAGGGTGGGTATCGGGCCAGGGTGGCTTAACCCCTTAATTACCTTTGCGGTTATTATCCGGTAAGGTGATTAAGGGGTTATTGATATCAGAATGTAATTGCAATGTATTGGCTATGTATTTTGTTGGCAACGAAGGACACGGAATTTGCTGTCGAGGGGGCTTCATATTGATGAGGTTAGTAGAACTTTATTTATTTTATTATGGCTATTTAATGTGTTTAATAATGGACAAATAATCTATTATCCATATCTGGATAATAGTTATTTTGCACATTATTGTACTGTATTTGTTTGGGGGGGGGGATTGATGTATTTAATGTATAGGATAGGTTTATTTTTTTTACATACAGGGTTGTTTCCTCAGGTATGCGAGGGACCTATGGAGACCACCTGAGGTCTCCTCGGACTCCTCACGGGTAAATGGCTACCGGGTCCACGGGAGACACCTGTGGGGTAGAACCGGTGGCCTCACATCTGTGGGGGCACCGCGGACCCGTAGGGACTGCCCGAGGGCCCCCAGACCCCCATGGGAACCACCTTGAGGCCCCTCAGACACCTGTGGGTCTGACCCACACGGGCCTAACCGTGGAGACCCCATTGTGGCCAACGGTGACCCACGGAGACCACCTGGTGGACCACGGCACCTGGCGGGTACCACCCGTAGGCCTCCAGACCCTGTTTGAAACATGGTGCTGGGCTACTGTGATGTCTACGGACACACATCAGGCCCACCGGGGACTCCCGTGGACCTGGGGTATTAACTCTGTATGTAAAATAATAAATCATGTATTTATGGGGGGGCACAGGGGGTGGGTTATGTATTTAATAAATATAATGATGTTTATTATAGGGCTATGTATTGTTTTTATTGTGGGTACTGGGGGTGGGGAAGGGGGTATTGGCCCCAAGGGTATGTGGGTAGGCCTCCCGGCTTGGTATTGGCTGAGGGTGGTTAGGCCTCATGGGGTGGGTAGTGGGGGAGGGTATTTAGGCCTCCCGAGTGGTGGGTGAGGGTGGGTTAACCCCTTAATGACTGTAGCGGTTAATAACCGCTATGGTGATTAAGGGGTTAGGGGACATTACATTGGCTGTTTTTATTCTTGTTTATGTTTTGCAGCATCGGAGGGGGCATGGACGGTGATGAAGATGAGGATGGCTTTCATCGTGGCAGCCGGACAAGGGTGAGTGCAATATGTATTTAATGTATTTATTGTTCTTTATGTATTTTAAATGGGCAAATGCACTATTATACATTTGTGGATAATAGTAATTGTGCCCATTACTATACTGTATGTGTTAGGTGTATTTCTTTATAAGTATGTATGATTTTAAATTAATTTGGGGTGGCACAGAATTGGTTCTGCAGGCCCGCGGGACACCTGTGGGTAACACCCGAGGGCCACCGCCGGCCCATTGTATCATTGCTGTGCATATATGTACTGTATGTTAGGGAGGTATAGGGGTTGTTGGTGTAATATATATATCTATATATATATATATATATATTTTTTTTTTTTTTTTTTTTAAACGTTGTATGTGCCTGTCCCTATGGGCAATCTGATTGCTCCATCAGTCTGTCACTCAGTCTCTGGCCAATCAGATTACTCCGTGGCCCGACCCCCTCTCATTGGCTTGCTTGCTTCTGTGGCCTCGACCGGCCCTTCTCCTCCTCGCACCACCGCCCGGCCACTCTCTTCTTCTCCCTCTCCCTCCTGTTCTCTGTCTCCCTGTCTCCCACTGAGTCCACCTGCTAGGGGTATTAACCCACCGGGTATTGCCCCCCCTGCCCCCGGGTGTCACTCCCCCCCCACTGCCCCCTGTGTCGGTCCCTCCTCCCTTTCCCCGGTGCCCCCCTGTAACCTGGGTGTTGCACATGTGCTCCGAGCCATCTAGCGGCCTGGCGGTGCGCGCACGCTGCGGCTGCTCCCACTCCTCGGGT
>WSYH01008305.1:17500-29683 GCA_036426205.1 Ascaphus truei
ATTTATGGGTAATTTCGTTCTAGTTATGATTAAATCTGTCATATCTGATTCATTTTTTTTATCAATGCAATTTTCTTTTATATGTTGATCATATAGTGCAATGTAGGATATAGTTATACACACTTATGGGCGAGTGTGAAAATAAATTTTGCATACATTGTGTAAAATTTGATCTTGTGGATTTCCTAATGGGAAACCATTTAAATACAGTTTGAGAATAATGTGTGAAATATACATTGCATATAAATGATTGATGATTTTATATGGTGTCTAAATGTTTGATTTTATTGTTAGTGTTAAAATTTTTGTCATGATATCCTTTCTGTTCCCATACTATTGTTCATTATTGTTTATTATTGTGTTTTGTCGCACCTTTGTAATATTTTTTATGGTTCATTCCTTAAGTGTATTATTCCTATCAGCCCTTAGAAAACTAGTCCCCATTATAAATTGCATATGGTTATGTACACTCACCTTTAATAATACTACTCAGGTTTTATTAATCACACCGA
The DNA here is from genome assembly GCA_036426205.1 of Ascaphus truei. Lineage (NCBI taxonomy): Eukaryota > Metazoa > Chordata > Amphibia > Anura > Ascaphidae > Ascaphus > Ascaphus truei. Next base: position 18,013 of record WSYH01008305.1, read on the forward strand.
TCACGGGTTGCCTTGCAAAGGACTGGCTATTTAAGGGCAGACTTGATTCCTTTTGACATCAGCCCTTTGAGAAAGTTACGGTCGGTGACGAAACGCGTGGGTACTGTAGAGCGCGATTACGTCATCACGACTACGCCGCCACGCCGCAGCAGCCTACACTAAGCGCGGGAATACGTATTGGCGGCCATTGGAAGTCGAGCTGGAGTTTTGGACTCTATACAGACAGCGAACGGAGCCTTTCACAACATCTGTCCCTGGTGATCGTGTCTGGGCAGCCCTGAGAAGTCCACGGAACGTGTTTCATTATCAGAAACCGATGGTGGTGAATAATCACAAATTGCCTTTTAACTACTTGCACTTGTGAGTGCGATTCCTACCCCCCCCCCCCACCCCCATCCCCTTTCCTTGTTTTAATAAATTTTATACAGTATATGCTATGGGGCGTGCGCTCTCTCTCTTTTTCTGTCTAATTAATATATATACATTTTATTTATTTATTGTGGGGCTGTTGTGTGTGTATTTTTGTTATGTGGGTAGCGGGGGTGGACGAATGGGGTATTAGCCCCAACGGTGGTTGTTTAGGGCTTGTGGGTGGGTAGGAGGGCTTAACCTTCATGACCGTAGAGCGGTATTAACCGCTATAAGTTCATGAAGGGTAAGTCCACCCGCAACCCCCCCGCCAAATAGCCCCCTTCACCAACCCCCCATGCTACCCAAATAACCTGGCACGTGCTGTTAAACAACCCCTTCCTTGCCTTACGGGTAGCCGCTATGGTAATGAAGTGGGCTTTAAATGCATTTTTTCCTGCCTCGATGCATCCGGGGGGCTCCGGTGCGGGTTATTTGGGTAATCAGCTCCGGAGACCCCCGGCATCAATCCCAACGGAAAAAGGCCTGATTTTTTCAAGTGTCGCCCTGGCCGATGCTTTTCTCCCCCCAGCAATTTGTCCAACTTTATTTGGCGGCTGGATTGCCGTTAAATCGTCCATTCTAGAGTGCGACTCAGCACGAAAGCTGATCTGGGGCTACTAAAATGAGCGCGTTCCAGAAAGTGCCGGATAATGGCAAAAGTGCTTATTGGCAACCCGGCTGCCGAAAGTTTTTTTCGCTAAAAAAATGCCGATTTTTTGGAGCTTATATATCGGCGCTTACTGAATCGGAGAGGCAATATTGTCGAGAAAATGGCAAAAGCGGCTTTTCGGTGCTAACTGCTGCGGCCCTATATCTTTCTATTCATTTTTGATTATTAAAACAGCATTATCCGTTATTGTTATTATCGGATTTTGATTATTCGGCCGGGTTACAAATGGATGAGAGAAGGGAGGCGAGAGAGAGAACACACACACAGCACCAAACCCTAATATATGGCCAGGAAACAAACAAAGGAGGGGAAGGAACCAAAGGAAACACACGCACACACACAAAAAAACGGATAAGTCGATAAGTAAAATAAAATACTTGAATGAAAGTAAAAAATGAAAAGCTAGGAACTACAAGCTGCTCTCCACAGGATCACACCAAATCTATAACCAATCTATAAATAAAGAAGGAGATGCGGGCTCCAAACATGATTCATAAGTAAAAACATTATTGCAGCAAAGTATCCAAGTACTCACGTGTGACACTGGCGACACACTTTATTCGAGCTCGCTAGTTCCCACGAATTCGGGTATACCCGGGTGTATTGAGGTTTGTGACTGTTTTCTGCCTAGTGCATTGAGGTTTTTCCAGGCAGGGATTGAACATTTTTTCCCGCTGGCTGCACTTACTCACAGATTATATATATATCACTGCATTACAATTCATGATTTAGCCATCTTGTGATACACTTCGAAGCAATGCGCCTATTAAATCCTAATCATTATCATTAACAAATCACCCGCCGTCAGCCAGGGCAATAACCCAATGCGGGAAGGTCAAACGCAACGGGGCTTGTCATAGTGGAGGAGCGGCGCATTCCAGGTATCTGCAGGTACATCTGGTTGTGCTTCGAATAAAGTGTCGTCGGGCAGTAGCGCGTAGTATAACATAGAAAGAATAGATCATTCCTCCGGGTTATCATGAAGCCAGTGTCATGGAACACTGCTTCCTAGCGGGCTGATGGCACTGTACGCGCCTCCAGTTGTGGGGCCCACCAAGCTCTGTCCCTGGTAAGAGTAGGCCTGTCTCAAGTTCCTACAGTAGGCTCCCTGATTCCCCCAGTACCATTGCATGCAATGACGCTATGGAAGTCCAAACACCTTGCCATTTCATTCTCAACAGGTTCCCGACTTCATCATGGGAGAAATATGGAGAGCACTACACTCCCTATAGACATGGATGGTGCCTATTGTAAGTATACTAATTATATGAAGAAGCACCCAGTCCTATTTTACCTCATTACGTCCATGGTCTCGTGGACTTGAAACCTTATTATCCACATGGACTAAAGGGGAAGAGTAACTTGGGGTGCCTTTCTTATTCATTTATTTTGGTTACAATGCGCCTCACTTCCTCTTTGCCCATCTCCTCTGCAACTATTTTATTCTTTGCCTGAGTCTTATTTTTTAACTTCCCCTTTTTTATATACACGTAGTTATTTTTCCCAATTTTTAATCTACTCAGAATTTGTGGGTATCTTTAGATTTTTCCCTTTGTAAGGGATATTCATTGCTGGTTTCTATATCTTTTTTATTTTCTAAATACATTTATTTTAGGTAATACATGTATGATATTGTTTTAATTGTAAACTTTTATGTTTATTTGTATAATTATCTGATATTAACCTTTGTTTTTATTTCCTCCATTCCTGTGTTTGCCTCCACATGATTGTCTTAACTTTGGAACTATCGTGTTTGCAGATGTCCTTTGTTCTTCAACCAATACCAGCGCTGTGTGTAATAACATAGTATGCTAACATGCCAATGCTTCATACCACTGAGAATTTTCCGCAGCAGTAAAAGAACGCGCAGGGTTTTTATTTTGAGTATACCTGTACGCATCAGCTCTGATTCAACTGCCCAATACCGTTGACCCTGAAGGAGAATATAGCGTGGGACGTGAGTAGCTATAACAGCTGACGCTCATTGTTTCCCTACAACCGGACTTTGAGCACTTCATTGCGGAGATCCTTAGCTACGGTAGTAGTAGCCCTGCATACTGCACGGATGAGCGAGGGAGGACACCGCTATTGCCCTCTTGATTGCCGTGGGTGGCAATACATCCACAATGCACGTTCTATCTGCTACTGGTAAGCAGCCACATTTCTTTTGTGTTGGCGATGTTACTCCTGAATACTTCAACATATTGTCCTCTCTTTTTTATCACGGTTATAGAGGTATAGGTGACTTTAGAAAGGATTAGGGAGGAAGCACATAAGGAATAAACATCAGATAAGGGACGAGTTAAGATGAGGACTAGGTACGAAAACAAAAAATATAGGCGATGTAGGTAACCCGTTTGATTGCTATCATAACACCTCTCGAGTTACTGCTTATATGTTCACATATTCACTTTTGTCACTTAGCTGCGCCCTATAATGTTCAATTGTTCTTTTTATATCATTTGTATCTTTTGTGTGGATCGAACACTTTTGCTGCACAATGGAGTACCAGCTCATTATTGCATTAAGATTAAACAGCATCTAATAGTTTCATGAGATAAAAATGACTGTATACACGAACCTGGATGGACCATAACTACTCCTCCTCAAGACATTATGAAACAAATGGAGGGTACTCAGCACTCAAACAAAATATTAATGAAAGTCAAAATGCAAAAAAAGCGTCTTACTTGAGTATACCACAAATACCAGGGCAATGTAAGTCTACTGTGCTGTTACTCAGAGTGGTGTAAATAGCAAAGCAGTTACAGATATAGTACAAATATACATTGATGGTGCACAAGTGGAATGGGAGAAGCAAACGGTAAGGGGAGGGAATGTGAGGAAGGAAAAACAAGGAAAAGGGAGGACACAGACAAAGATAAGGGGGGAGGGGGGCAATTTTTGAGGAGATGCCGACTTTTTCTGGGCCATTTCCTCAGTAACACACGTCTATCAAAGGTACTTCCCTTACATATGTCATAAGGACAAAGGCGGTCTCCCAACAAGTAAAAATCGCACTGGCAAAGTAGGGTGAATGAGTATAAGACATTGAGCGAAAGGATAACATTCAATATCCACCTAATGACAAGCAACATGTAATGTTGATGTAAAGCCCAAATGGGTCTATACTGTAAAATAGATCAAAAGGTTACCTATGCAGTAAAGGATATAATGGCAATATCACTCGGCGCTAATGACTAGCCAGCAGAGGCTATAAAAAATAATAGATAGTGCTTAGAAAATGCAGAGCTGATAAGAAAAACAAACCCAGATAGTGTTTGGAAACTCCTGCTTCCTTAGAAGAGACAAAGCTAAATTGGTCAGATGCTGTGAGCTGAAAAGCCAATATGGTGTAACAACAAATGCCATCATATGGTGAGGTCACCACTAGCTGTCAGGAGTCTTAAATGTACGTGGTTCTTTTGCAGTTGTCATGTTGCCGTGTCAGGTTGGCAGACTCATGCCCACCAGCAAGGGTGTGCCACCATGCCAATCAAATTGGTTTTTTTTTTTTTTTTGCATTTTAAGATTACACTTGAATTGTTTTTTTATTTGAGCTTCTTTTGTGAGTTGGAAGTTTGTTATATGCCTGGCATGGTGCAATCTCATGCCCACATAGTCATTGTGTGTCCACTGTTGCCATAAAAAAAATATATTGGCATTGAATGGGTTTTTATTTTCATTAAATCTGTGGTTTTTTTTGGGGCCTGTTTTCTAGCTTTCATTCACATTGGTTGCTAATGTTAAGCATGTCATATATATGGGCGTGCGTTAACGCCTGTCCACAATCTGGTAGGGGGTGGTTTCCCTTGGTGGTTTGGGTGTGAATCTTAAAATTACTATTGATTATGAGGTTAGGAGCCATTAATTGTATTTTTTTTTATTGTGCTGTTGCTGTTGTTGGCCCACAGAGGACAAGACGTTATTAGAATATGACAGCCTTCATCCTGACAGGGTAAGTTGCCTGTTTATTCTTTATGCTGTCTCATTATGTGTTATTTTAATGGAAAACCCTTCATTGGCCCTTATGGCAATCTCAATCAAGTGTGAAATGAGAGCAGGGGGTCTCCTGACTGAACATCACTTGTTTCACCTTGTGGGAACCCCCCTCTCCTGCTTCCCTTAGATACAGGACCCTGAAAGGTTAACATTGATGTGGTCATACACGCAACCCTAGCAGGTCATGTATCTCGGATAAGTGGGGTCCCCGAGCTGAATCAACTTTGTTCAGCTCAGGAGACCCCCTGCTATGCACCCTATGAATAAAAATAATGTAAGCACTCATTACCTTAGCAGCTATCCGCCAATTAAATTATTTTTTCTTGGGGGGGTGGGGTATTGATACGAGTGCGTGACACGGTCTTCTTTTAGCTTAACAAAGTTGCTTTTTTAGCCTCAGGATCCCCGACTTGGCATACGATATGGACAGGCCCCTTCAATGTTCTAACAATCCCACGGTCACGAGACCAACTTGATTTTAACATGGCGGGATACCAGAACCCCATACGGGGCCTGTATGCTCGGAATAGAGGTCCCCGGACCTGAAATCAATCTGAGTAATGCTCTGAAGACCCCCTGCTACACTACTGTATCAATTAAAATGTACAGAATAAAACCCCCTTCGATGCCTTTTAGAGGCGCGCAGGGTAGAGTGACTGATTTCAGCTATCTCTTACAACTACAGCGCTTTTTTACGACAGGTAGACCCCCAGTAGGATTCCCACAGCAGGACCCCGCTGTGTTAATCCGATGGGCCATTAGTCTGTCACGGCAACCGCGGGCAACTAGCGAGGATCCGAGCATCTCGAAAACCAATTCGAGAACTGGTGTCAGAAACGGCCACTGACTCTGTCGTATTAGTATTTTATTATAGAATAGTATAGATAAATTATATTGTATATTTTAAAAATCACGCCGTCTGGTTAAATCAGCTATATGTAGAGTTAATATACAACAACACAACTATCCAGTAGCCAGGCCCAACAGCCGGCAATGATATCAGTCCCTATACATAGTACTCAATCTCACGGTTAATGTAGCAAGTTTTGAGGAGTGCAGGTGTCACCATCAGTAATAAAGAAACATAAAAACACAACATGATTGCAATATGTTTTCCATGGGTAAGGATTTCTGGATGTTTCCTATAGTGGAACTCACATATCGAAATCAAAAACAGCATTTATTTCCAATCTATTTGGCGAAGTTTTCATGCTTAGAACTGGACAACCGATGTTCTTAGGGGTCATATGTGAGTGCTAGCGGGACGGCATCAGGAATTCTGCATGGCAAGCGACGGGCACATGAGTTATATCGCGTGACGCGGGAACTAAAAGACCCTCCCTGTAACGGAGCCGAACAGTGTCCCCAGTCCGGCAATGCTCTGTAGGCCAGAGCCCCTGGCGCACTGGATTAGCCCAACGGTGGCTGCGGCATCATGGGAGCTCCTTTCTTCTCCTCTCCCCCAGCACTGCAGAAAGGGTCCACAATTACTCAGACTCCCAGGGAGGATAGCAGCAGCTGTTAATGCCCCTCCGGCCGACGGCTTTGGTTGTGGCTCTCTCTTCTGCCCGGCGTGGGAGCTGTAATGACGGGTCACATTGCGGACATCAGGATTGGACGATGGCCCAACTCAGGCGTTGGAGCCCCCCGGTAACCCTCAGTTGTAGCACCCTCGCTGGTCAGCGTGGAGCTGTCGGGGTCACCGCAACGATTACCGAACGTGCACTCCACAGCATCTCGGTTATGGTGTGAGTATGACAGGCCTCAGTGATGTAACATCAACCGCCGCAGGAATTGCCCTCCCGAGCAGCTCACGGAGATAGCATTGAATTACTGATGACTGGACAAAGGAGCGTCTTCCCCTGAGGGGTTCTCTGTCACCTCACAGGTAGGACTTACCAGAGGGTTTCAGGGAGCATACTGGAAATAGTGGCACTTTGCACATAGACAACTGAGTGATTCCTGCAGTTCTTCTCCTGTGGCGCCACGATACTGCACATATCCATCACATCTGGTAGGTCCCATCTCATTAAGTTGACAACCGCTCACTTTATCCGCAGGCAACGTACGCATGTCCATAATCCTCCCGAATAATCTGCATTGTGGACTTAGAGGCAGCTTGGCAGACCAACCAGCATTATGAGAGGTGAGTATAATCTGGCGTCCTCAACACATCCTGCTATCTCCTTTAGGAACACCCACGCTCTTCCACCCCTGTGGTAGACATAGTCCATCAACTTTTTATGGGTTAATAACATGTCAAAGTACAAGCTGTTCCTTATTATCTATCTATATTCAATTTTAAATTAGAGGGGTTTTACACATCAGCATCCTCCCCTCGAAACAAAAATAGCTTTAAATGGTTACTGTTAATAACTTGTCAGGGTTTCAACAGAAGTTTGAATATTATTGAAAATTACTAAGAAAGTATCTATAACCCAGGTACTAATAGACAGGATCCTTGATTCCCTGTTCTAGAAGACCATTTCTCTTTGCAATTGTGCCATCAGTAATCTGATTTGACAACTGATGCAGTAAGAGGACTTTATTAGGAGCCTTCTGGGTTCCAAGTGTCAGGAGGTGGGTGCGTTTTGTATCTCCTACTTTGAGCACAATAATTGTTTGACTTTTGACAATCTTACTTGATGTATGGATCATACAATTGAACTTGTTTATGAAAAGTAGGTATATATCAAAAAAAACTATTGTGCAAAACCAAACCCTATCTCTTTCCTCCACCAGCTTTACCTTTACATATTACGTGTCCTTTTTTTTCCACCCAGAGAAACTCAGTATTTATCATGTTTTTTCTTACTGAATACTGTAATATCAAAATTCAGGCAGTAGATAATGTCTTATAAGTTAGTAAGATAAAATGTGTTGCATTCTATTTGTTAAAAAAAAAAAAAAAAACCTAGGTCTTCATCAATGTAATATACAAATATATTTAAAGATTGGTATGTAACAAATACAAATAGTGATTACCCTCTCAATTATTTAGAATAGGAAGATCATTCATCCTCATATATGTAGGTCTGTGTGCAGAGAATTTTTATGAAGTAAGAGTAAGAATTATAGAATCACTGTCATCGTCGATGAGATTGTGATATTTTATTGCTCCATAGACATACAGTACCATTTTCGGTCCAGCCAGTTGGATCATTCTCAATGTTCAAACTCTTCTGCAACAAATTGTTAGTGCCTAATATGGAGCAATAGCAATAATCCCTTTTTCACTGACCTAAGGATTGCTGATCATATTTCATATGTTTCTTTATAAGCATATGATGATGCACGAAATCTGGCAATGGAGGAACTTGGCAATTTTTCTCTTCATCTTTCCATCGTTGTAAGCTCTGAGTTTCCCACTTGTCGTCGTTTTAACAATAATAGTATGCGTACATAAGGAGGAGTTCCTTTGAGTAATCACATTTAACATTGGTATTGCATTTGTAGGACTAGGGTATAATAATCGGTTGTGGTGTGTGTGGGCTCAAGGCTAAATTATTGCTTAAGAAGAACTTGTAATGTTTATGTAAAATTAATTATTTGTATGTAACGGTTATTCATGTAATCCGATCCATATGCTCACCTGCTGTGTAACCGTTTAGTGGCTCTCAGGAGCCTACCTTCCGCTTGGGGAGCTTGGGTACATACATAATCGATCGTCGTGGTGCAACGCCTCCCCTGGGAGGGATCCCACGGAGTGGAGAGCGGCCCTCACAGGAAACATCACATTACAAACAGTTGTAAAACGAACTGGCCTTTACTACATAGCATGTACTTTTCATAAATCACAGGTTGTTCCTCCTAGAGGATAACCTGAACTACTGCGTCGTCGCAGACGCTCCCACCTCAACACCGGGTGATGCCCACCCGTGTCCAATACCCACCCCCACACATATATTCCCAACCCTTAAGGGAGAGGATATGTTGATCGGCGCAGCCACTAGTCCCCGTAACATCTATATGGTAGGATTCGTTTGTGCCTTGTTGATGGTTATCCTGCCGAGCCTCCTGGCCTGGCCTGCCAAGAGCTTCATAATAGGATCCGAAGGCTACGAATCCGGAACTTAACCCTGCCCCCCCTGGGTCATCCCACCCGTAGGCTACTGCAGCGGTACGGAGGTCTGATCCCAAACCTCTGGATGGACGCACATTGTTCCCTTGTGTCCTGACTGACTCTGTTAGTAAGGGCAGGTCCCTAACCTGGGTCCTGTCCCTACAACACTCAACTACTGGTGACTCAGGGCTATCTGTGGCCCTAGGGGGCTGCTGCCTACGTGCAGGAGTCCACTTGACTCCTGCACCCTACCCTACCTCTCCACCTAGCTGTTCCTGGCGGCCGACTGACTAGCTGTGCTCCAACCCGCAACAGTATCTATCCCTGAGCGAGGTGAGATACTACAGCCCTATTGCTCCCTGGCGTCACATGGGGGGCGCTCCTGGCTCATGACGTGTAGTCCTTCCAGAGCATCCTGTCCCTGTAGGCTAGGGTTCGCACGCTATCATCTGCAGCATGTGCAATTTCCTTGCGGTGCCGCCGTATGTCAGGTGACTCACTGCTCATGCTAAGTTGCACCCCAGCACTGCGGCGCCCTGCTCGGGATGCCGCCGTGGATCCCCAGAGCACCAAAGTGCCCCTGCTTCGGTCCCCCACTCCTCCAGAATGCCGGTGGGTCTTTCGATTGACCCCCACAGCAGAGGTAATGATGGGGTGTCGCAAGACAAATGGGGTAACATGGTACATTCACTCCCCCCTGTAAATCCCCAACTCCCCTCGCTTGGTACACATAACTTGAATATAGACTATGGTACAAAATATATAATGAAATGCACAACATGTATATAATAAAACTGCAACAATCAATGCATCTTTCTTATCATCTACAATCAGATTGCACATTGTCAGTGAACATCACAATGACGACTGCATTCTGCCTGCGAGACCACTGCCTGTGAGCCCTCCTAATGGTGTGCCCCAATTAATCATAGTTACCCGATTTGGAGTACCTGACTCTTTAGCTCCTATGAGCTGTTCTTCAGCACCCCTCTGGGGTAATAAGTACAGTCCTGAAGGCTCACGCATCTCCCTTGAGTGGGATAAATTCTCTGACAGTCTTTGTTAGGCACAAAGCATGGGCTCTGTGTATCCAAGAGCTGGCCTGTTGGTGCATCCTTAGTAGGCGTGCTTGCCTACTTGGCCCTTTACTTCCCGTTAGCTCCCTCCGGGAGATACCCCTTCTGTGGAATACTCCTTTGAGAGGTCCTTCCATGTGTCGTCAGGATTTTCAGAGTGGGTTTCGTTATTACTGTCTCTTGCCCCTCTCTGATAAGTCGAACTCAATCATCTCCGTTGAGCGTGTGGCCATAATTTCTGCTTCAAATCTCTCGTCTCCCACTTAGGGAATTGGGAAGAGGTGATTACGCTGCCAACCCTTTACCCGCCGTCTGTCTTTGATGCGATAGACCCGGAGCGGGCACTGTGACTCACATCATATACACCGTCTCTCCACCCCACGGTCCGCCAGTTTATGTTTTCCTCCTTCCGGGACTCCCAGTATTCGAAGCAACCAGCATCCCCGAATGTAGTCTCCTCATACTGACTTTATGTCATAAGCGTCTCTTATTGCCACAATTCATGTTTAGCTGTAGCTTCCTCAGCTGTTGGTAAGCTTTGCTGCAAACTATCCTTTAGCCTTTGCACACTACTTGAAATGGGGTAGCATGTGTGTAGTCCTCCGTTGAACTCGAAGAACCACTCTACTTGGGAGTCTGCTCCATCTCCCGCCCAACATGAGGAGTATTGGGAGAATCCAGTGGACTCATGGCGGTACAGTTGTACTCGTGTACCAACTCTCTACGTGTCGACTCCATTTCCCGTTTTCTTCTTCCCCTCGCGCGCCCTCAGTGTTTCCGAACATGTTCAACAAAGGTCCTGTTGAATCGTTCGCGGCAAAGCAATCTCCTTCGGTGTGGTACGGATCGTCCGGGATTGTGCAATGTTCAGCATTGTGAGTACTTCTCGGATCAGAGTGCTCTCAAAATCCGCCCTTGGTCGGTGCGTCGGTTGGAAGACCGTACGTGGAACGAAGAATCTTCTCCATAGTATTTTTTGTTTCGATTGTGATGGCCTTCTGGTCGTTTTGGTAGGTAAGCCTGAGCAAACCGTGGGTAATGTCCTGATGACCAACACGTTACAGATCCGCGGGTTCGGGTTCACACACACAATGTCCTACAGCCCAGGTCCTTGGACCTGAACTCTGTAGATGGGCCATGGGTGCTGCTTCTGTAGGCAAGTCGTGCATTGGATGGACCCGGGAACAACGCGGCAGTGCTGTTCCACTCGCAGTTCCAACCATTCTGCATCTTGGGCCCCGAAGAACCGATCTCGGACTAACCAAAAGGCTTCTCTACACGAGGTGCCCATGTTTCATCATTTGAACTTCACACCATATATCTCAGTTTTGGGCATAACTAGTTTTGCGCACTATCAGGGGGTGGTTGTGATATTGGACTACCCTATAGAGCGGCAAATTGTCATCTTGAACTTGTCCACCGCAACGCATTAGCAACGCGCAGGTCTCG
>WSYH01008306.1:0-29681 GCA_036426205.1 Ascaphus truei
CGGCGGACCACTCTAGTGAAATCAATGAACACACTATCTCGGCGGATACAGAGCCTGCTGTGGGCCCGTGTGCCCTAGAGGAAGTGTATCCTGATGTTGCGGACCCTGCTGTGGGCCCGTGTGCCCTACAATGGCCTGTCCGGCTTATTCCTATGGTACCATCGGTCCTAGAATGGGGACCAGTACCTACCGACGACAAGGGTGAGTTGACTGCCCCAGGGGGGTTGGGGGTGAGCCTCCAGGTGACCGCGGAGCACGATGGCTCCTTAAGTCTGGTCACCCGGGCGAAAGGCTCCCCTCTGCATCGCATCCTGGCGGAGGTGTCCTCCTTAGAAGGTAGCTGTCCAGTGGTGCGAGTGGACCAGTACCCACCGCCTATCGTTCCAGATGAAGAGGAACCCATCGCCAGCCAGCCGAGTGGTAAGGAACCCCTTTGCCCCCCACAGGCTCCGATGGAGGTGGCCGTGAAAAAGGCCAGAGTTACGGCTCCTGAGCGGAGTGTGAGCCCGTGCGCTCCGACCCAAATGGTCCCAGGACTGGGATCCAACGCTCCCGAGTTTCAAGCCAGTGAGTGGACTGTCCCAGAAGTGTTGTGGACAGATCCCGATATAGCCGAGGTGGGAACTGACAGCGTCCCCGAGGACCTGTTGGCCACCGTGAATCACCACAGTGGTAAGGTATCTACCCTTTACACCCTGTCAGGTGAAACAGAGACTTTGAGAACAGAGACGTTGTTCAATTTTCGCTTCCCAGTGGAAGCCTCACAAGTCCGTAGGGACAAGGACTGTGTAGTGAAAATTTTCTCCTTGGAGCCCAAAGAGGAACGCTCCATTCACCACGTAGTGGACCGTGGGAAAGGTCCTGGCCTCCTGGTCTACCGCATCCAAGCCGCGGATGACTGGGTAAAGGCCTGCTTAAGAGACATGGTGCTATTCCGTCCACCAGGGGGAGGAAGTAGCGAGGAACCAGTGACTGTTGCCCTCAGGTGTGCGCTCCAAGAAATTTTCCTAGGGGAAGCTCATGGACGCAAAAGTGAGGTACCCCCACATGATCAGTTAGGGGCACCCCACAAATGGTCTCAGCTAGTCTTGGGTATCATTGGTTGGGAATTGCCATGTAACCTGATGTGTAAAGTCGACATGATAAGTTGTATTTTCTATGCACTGCATTTTGATTATATAACACTTATGCCGATTGACGTCGTTCCCCAAGCGGGGCCGTTGGGTTTTTCACCAGGGGGAGAGTGTAACCCTGGGCCCCATCAGGTCCTGGAGACACCCCTCCCTTGGAGCAGCCTGATCGCGGGTGCCGCCGGAGCCAGAAACGGACCCGACGGCTGCTCCCAAGGGTGGGGGCTGGAGCAGGGAGCAGCGCGGCTTCCCCCGCATGCGGCCGGTTGCCGGGGACGCGATCGGGCCGTTGCTAAGGCTGCGGTCGCGTCTCTAAGGACCCGGCGGCTCGGGAAGCAGGGCGCCGCCATTGCGATGCGTGTTGCGCATGCGCAGGGACCCGATAGCGTGGAAGGTCCCCAGAGAAGTCGCGCGAGAGCAGGGAAAGCCCAGGGGAGGTTAGGGCAGCCAGAGAAAGCTTGCGCAAGCGCAGTGCAGGGTAGAAAAAGCCCGCGAAGCCCTAGCCTACCAGGGAAGGCTCTGAGCTGGGATGTCCGGTTGCTGTGAAGACAGAGCCGTGATCTCTCTGCACGGAGGGGAGGTGGGGGTCTGTGATTGCAGCTATGCTGTTTGCAGAACACAGACCGGCTGCATCTCCAGCATATCTCTCTGCACGAGGGGGAGGAGGGGGGCCTATGATCGCAGACATTTTTGCTGCACACAGAAAACCGACAGGCATCTCCAGCAGCGCCCCCTGGCTGTTTTTTTTTTTGTGTTTTTTTCCCCAGTGCGTCGATTGTAAAACGCAGACCTATTTCAGCCACGTGAGAAAGGGAAAAAACCTGCGTCTTACAATCGAGGAAATACGGTATATTTGGCATCCGACTGCTTGAGGCACATATAACCACAACTTTTCAAAACTGACTTTTGAACAGGAATTGGTACATCTCATTAGGGAATGGTCGTGGACATAATTACCATATCCCTCTATACAACATTATTTTATTATATTCTTTTTTAATTAAAATTATTTTAATTGAATCATCATTTCAACATTGGCAACACGAGTGCAGTCATTGGGGTTTGTTTTTGTTTGTTTTAGTATTGTTACCCTTATCCCCATTTGCACCTTTTTGCCACTCCATACTACCCTACAACACTACTGTATATCTATGCCAGCTGATGCGGGAGTCCCATCTTCCCCCTTCGCTCCTCCAGCTAGTGCACAGATCACTGGGGCTGCAGGAGTGTGCGGCAGAGGCGCGCGCGGCCGTAGCAGGCACCGTGAGCTTGGCCTAACTCACCACAATCCCTGGGAGTTTCTGCCTCTTGAGACACCTCTGATTCCTCTGGGTCTGCATGCAGCTCCTCTATGTGCTTGGAAGCCATCTTGGTGTGCTCTGACTTTCTCCCAGCTCTCCCCTGTTTTTGCTGATATTTGGGTTGCATCTGTGTCTGCCTGGAGAGAAATTTCTCCATATAAATGCTTCTCCTTACTTTTCAAGTTACTGTCCTGCTGTAGAGCTTTTCCTGCTTCCCCCCCTCCCCTCTGTTCAGCTGGATTGAAACTGTGAGGGTTATATTCAGCCTGATGTCTCTGCAGAGACTGCCTACACATGTATCTCCCCCTCACAGGAGCATGCAAAGTCGGACTGCTTTTTGCTGTTCACAGGATCATTCATTGAGTTTTTATCTACTGCTTTAAATCATTTGTTCTGATTGTTTAAGCTGCTGATCTGGGTAGGAGCAGTGGGACTGCAGGAGCTCAGGGGGATGTGACTTCACCCTCTGCGCCATACTGGAAGTCTGGGCAAATTCCTATGGAACATAATACAGTTAAAGCAATATCAATGAGCTGTGAAAAACTAGAGTTGGTAAACTGACAACTTATTGGACTGTTTTGTGAAGAAATATAAAAAAAGACATGCAAAGAGAACTGCACATTAAAAGATGGAACTTCATAGAGTTATCACCACTTGCAAATTTATTATTTTGGGGGTCTGATTTATCTGTAAGATTTCATTAAGAAACGCTAACACTGACATGATCTTTTTGAACAGGACCTGAACAGCCGGGCTCAAGGAGAAATCACAATCCGGGAGGCTCTGCGGGAACTGGATCTATGGGGAGCTGGAGCCATCTTCACATTAACAGATTATGAGGACAGCCAGGCACGAACAATGAAGCTGATTAAAGACTGGAAGGACATAGTCAATCAAGTTGGAGATAACCGTTGTCTTCTTCAGTCTCTGAAGGACTCTCCTTACTACAAAGGTTTTGAGGATAAGGTGTCTATTTGGGAGAAAAAACTTGCGGAGTTGGATGAATACCTTCAGAATTTAAACCAGATACAAAGAAAATGGGTGTATTTGGAGCCCATCTTTGGCCGTGGTGCTCTTCCAAAAGAACAAGCTCGTTTTAATAGAGTTGATGAAGACTTTCGGTATGTATGATAACACGAGGTTACTGCACCCCGATACGGAGCTTTGCTACATATGTTTCACAAAGCAGTAGGGCAGTCCTTAACTAATGCTCAGCTGCTTTTACAACATGATATTGCTGATTTGAACTAAACTAAATCCAGCAAGTGAGTGCATAAACTTAAGTCAAATATTTTTGGGGTCGAGCACAAAAGGCGAGTAGGGGTGTAATGATTGATTAGAGTTGAGATATATGTGTAGATGAGTGTAGAACTTTAAAGGACAGGAAGATAATGTTGTCGTTTTATAGTGCTATAATTAGGAAGCCAGCAGAGAGATTTCAGGAGCCCAGATGCAGATACGAGTCTAGAGGAGCAAGAAATTATTATAGCACCAGTATTTTTAAATGATTGTAAGGGAGACAAGTACAGTATTGGACAGGGAGTCCTGGTAAAATAATTTTGCACTAATCAATAAGAGAATGAGGGCATGTGTTGGTGTTTTTAATAATAGAGGAACATTGGAAGGGGCATATCTTTGCAGTGTTTCTGAGGTAGAAAGTGCAAGATTTAGTAACAGCATTTATATGAGAGTAGTAAGCGAGGAAGGAATCAAAGGAAACCCCTAGGCAAACTACTTGCGAGACTGGATTAATAGTAGTATTATTGACTAATGGAGAAGGGAACAATGTGACCTGGTTTGAGAGGGAGTATGACAAGCTCTGTCATAGACCTATTACGTTTGCCATGATGGAGGGCTATCCAGGCAGGGATTGCTGATGGTCAATCTGTAATTTGTGACTGCAGGTGTGAGGTCAGGTGTGTGTCATCAGCATAGAGATGATAGCTGAAGCCAAACAAGGTAATGAGGACACCCAGCAAGAGCGTATATAAAGAGAAGAGTAGAGGACCTAAAACAAAGCCTTGAGGTACACCAACAGAGGGATACATAGAGGTACAGTAGTGGGGGGGGGGGGGGGGGGAAGGGATACTGAAGGAGCAGTGAAAGATGTAGAAGAAAAATAAGGAGAAGACAGTGCCAGGAATGCCAAGAGAAGGAAGAATTGTAGGGTATGAACAGTGTCAAACGTAGAGGAGAGGTCAAGAAGAATCAGAACAGAAAGGAGTAGAGTATCCTTGAAATGTGGCAATATGGGGGTCATTAGCTACTTGGGTCGCTCATTTGAGAGGGTGTAGTAGATCAGAAGCAAATGACAACAGAGACAGGACAAAAGTTGATAGGGGAGATAGGGTTTTATTCTTAAAGAACAGTTTGAACAATAGTATACTTAAAGAGCTGAACAAGTGCCAGATCAAAAGATGTATTAAAGAGATGAGTGAGGATTGGGATGAGGGTAGAAGCAAGAGATGGGAGGAAATATAGTTTAAATGGTTTAGGTTGAGGAGAAGAGCAGTGGAGACACTTTCTCCTCTGTAATTGAAGGAAAGGGCATACATTGTCGAAGAGGAGGATTAGGAAGGAGAGGTGTGGAAGGGACAGATGGGATATTTCTGCACATACAGTAGCTTCCTGTGATGGTGCTAGTCTCGAGTCAGGCAGACCCGCACTGCTGAGGTAGGAATGCAGAATAACTGACCAGAGCTTAGGGACAGAGTCCTGTAAGAGTATTCGTAGTCGGTAAGCAGGCAGGGTTAAGGACTGGCGGCAGAGGTGCAGAGTCCAGGCAACATGCAAAAGGTCAGGGCAGGCGGCAGAGGTACAGAGTCCAGGCAACAGGCGGAAGGCAGCGAGGTCGTGGTCCGAGGTCAGCAACAGGGATTCCAAATAGGCAAAAGGGTAATGCGTGACAGCGAAGATCAAACTGAGCTGCAGCAAACAAAACTTTGCTCTGCGACTCCCACCAGGAACTGCAGCCTTATAAAGCAGACTACCAGTGCCCAAAATGGCCACACGGCGCAGAAAGGGCCATAGAGACAGAAAACCAGGACCGTAGTGAAAACCTGGCACGGATCGAGCAGAATCCTTCCACTTACACCTGGCCCTTCAAATGAGCAAAGTGTTGTGGTGTATTGGAAGTATGTATTGGAAAATGTTATAAAGTGAGGCTGAAGATGCTAGTAAATGACAGAGAAGAGGTAGTGTTGGTAAGATTTGTGCATGTTTATTGGAGAAGTTAAGTAGCTCAATAGCAAAAAAAGAGCCGAGTTAAAGCAGACAGGAGGACTTTGTAGTGAAGGAAGTCTGCTAGATAGTGCGTCTACCATGAATCGTTCTGTGTAAGGAGTTAAGGAACATGTATATACAGTATGTTTAGCTGGGGTTGGGGGGCCGTTGGTGTCGTCAAATCAGAGAAGCTTACTGGTCTATTGAGAAGTCAAGGACAGAGTTGTAAATTGTGTCGTGGCTGTTTGGGCCAGAGGAGGATGGTAGTGAAGAAAGATTCGATTTCAGAGCGAAGGGAACCTGGAGGTTGAGTCTGAGGTATGTGAGTGCGAAAGTGTGACGAGGCTATGGTCCGAGTGGGAAAGGAAAGATTTGAGAAATCTGAGCAAGAACAGTTTTTTTTAGTAAAGAGAAGGCCAAGGAAGTGACTATCCTTGAGTGCTTCAAGCAGTCCATTGGTGGAGACCAAAGTAAGGGATGAGAGGATGGCCAGGAAGGGGGACATTAACTGCCACATTGATGACCCCTCTCTAAGGTAAAGTGTGAGCGTCAGAAGAGAGCAATACGATTACCAGAATACAAAGTGAGAGTGGGTGGATGTAGTTAGGTGGCCTATTGATGACAGCAGTGCACAGAGAAAAAATAGGGAATAGTGTGGACCTCAAAGGATGAGAACATCAGGCAAGCAGGGGAATAGACAAGAACTTAAAATTGCAGTGAGAATAATTCTCACTCCATCCACCATGACATCCCATGGGGCGAGGTTTTTGTGAGACAGACCACCATACAATAGAATAGAGCCACTGTAACAGGGACTTAAACCTGGTGAAGAAACTATCTCTAAAATCCAGCAGGGATCTGGTTAAGTGCAGCTGGCAAAACCAGACTCTACCTGGCCAATTAAGTCTTTAAGAAAAGCCTCCTGTTGGAAACAGGAGAGAGATTCATTAGATCACATTTGGGCTGACAGAAGGAGAGCAGAGAAGCCTGCACACAGACACTGTCTTGAGCACAAAGGCTGTGCTGAGATCAAGACACCCAGAGACCTATATTTCCTGGACACCGAGGACCCAGGAACCTGCCAGAGACTAACATGGAGGGCCACCTGCTTAAGGTACTTCCTGAGACTTTGGGATGATAGGCTGGTAATGGGAATATCCCTCTAGTCCTGCAGATATGGTCTGGGGAAATAAGTCAGCCCTTACAAAGGAATAGGGGTTTGTTATTTTGTTGTTTTTTTGTATGTTTTGCCTGGATAAAGGAACAGGCTCAATAAAGCCAAGATATAATTTCACTCAAATCGGTCTCCATTATATGAACCTCTGCACACATCTGTTACAGCCACTTCCAGAGCAGAGTGTGGAAGAGCCACATTTCATTTTGAGCAAATAGATGAAGCACATGAGAAATGAAGGTCATGCACAGCTAGTAATGTTTTTAGAAAGAGAGGGAACATTCCAGCAAGCACGTGAAAAAAGGGTAGAAGCAAGGGGTTATAGAGGTTGGAATTGTTAGAGCTTTTAGATATCGGTGAATGGAGCTCAAATACTGACTGGAGGCATAATACTTTTCTTCCCATTTTTGCGTCGAGACCTGATCTAACCAGTGAGAAAACGGAGGAGGATGCCTTCCTCTTATGTTTCCTCCAAAATGACTGCTATTGAAAATGGTCACGTGATCGCACTGTGCCGGAGGGGCTGTATCACTCGGGCACTATCAAGTTTCATTCATCCTCTTATAGGAATTGGGCACATCAATAATTATGAAAACTGGTTATTTGAAGGCAGATAAAATGAATCCAGTCCAAGCTTGTTAAGCTAATTTATTATGTAATGTTATATTTTTAGTCTGATGCGTAACTTACAGTAGTTTGCTTTAACAGTATTTACTATATGCTATGCTGTACTGCTATAATTATATTACAATTGTATTGATTTTTTGATTGAATTAAGCACAGGACCTTATCTCTCTATAGGTAAACTTTTTCTTGGCTTTAAACTTCAGTTTGTTCTATCCCTGAAATAATACTTCAAGTGGGTGGATCATTTTGTAAAGCACATACATCAACAATGTAACTAGTAAATGCAGTAGCACACCCACGGGGGAGTGGGAGGGTGCATTTGCACACCCCAAGAATTGCACCGCGATTACAGAGGGCCCCGCGCTCTAACCCATAGCAATAAAACGTATTGCCGGGATAGACGGCGGGGCCTTCTTAAGAGAGCAGACCTCTTCCCTCGACGTCGCAGCGTCATGTGACACACCAATGTCATGATGTCACGGGAGGTAAAAATTTTACACCTCTGAGTAAATGGGACAAACACTGTCACTTGCCAGTCACGTAAGATATGTGGCTCGTTAATCATTCTCATTTCTTCCAAATGACTCCATATAATCATCCTTCTAGCTTATCTCTTTACTAAATTATTGAAGGTCTAAAATGGCACACAGAATTGTACCTATACTCCCTTGCATGTAAACGTAGCATGGTTTGCTGGTTTAACCCATTCCCTGCCATAGAGGGCTGCAATATATGCAGATCTATATACAGGAAAGCCCAGGGAGTGTCTTTGCTATGGAGAAACCTGTTTTCAATGTAGCCTTTGTTGTGTATTGCAACTTGTCAATATCCACCAGCACTAAAATGGTTAATCTAGAGTGTGTTTGAAATATAGTACTGTAGGTATGCTTTTAATAGATTTTTTTAATATTGGTGTTTTCAGAGCTATAACCCAAGCAGCACACATCATATTTCATTTAGTATAAATAAAACTATGCTGCCATTGTGGATAATGTGGCTACACTACAGTATTCATAGTAAAGTAATAGATAAAGTATTTATGCTTGCGCTAAAGACCTTGTTATCTATTCTGCATATGTGCTATAGGATTTATAGATATTAAGTCAGAGATGGGGCAACTCATGTGTTCTTGGGATAAATCACTTTGAGTTCAGGCACTAGAGGCAATCCAAGTTTTAGTTGGTACTGTAGATGCAGAAAACAAAAGCTAAACATCTCACAATTGTAAACCTGGTTCCTTTGGTAGCCAAGAGCATCCTTGCTCTAAGAGTATAGTATGAACCTCAAAGACTTCTCATAAGCATTTTCCCCAGGAATGACTAACCTCCGATATGAGTTATTACAACGCATTCCTGTGTTAGCCTTCAAATTGCCTTTAACTTGGGATTGTAATGCGAGGACTTACATCGGAGGTTAGTGAATTTCCCCTTTGTTTCTTCTGTGACGAGTTTTCCAATGTTCACAAACATTAAGATTAACCTTACCCTATCACGACAATGTGTTTTTGTTTTTGTTTTTTTCTTAGATCAATAATGGCAGATATAAAGAGGGATAACAGAGTAACATTATTAACTACACGGGTTGGGATAAGAAGTTCTTTGATTACAATCCTTGACCAGCTTCAAAGGTGTCAGAAATCCCTGAATGAATTTTTGGAGGTATATATGTCCAAAATGTCCATAATGTTTACAAAGTGACTATATACTGTATTTGTATCTTCTGGTATAAACAAAATGATTTTTTATTTATTTATTAACAGGAAAAGCGGTCTGCCTTCCCCAGATTTTATTTTATTGGAGATGATGATCTCTTGGAAATATTGGGGCAATCCACAAACCCTACAGTTATCCAATCTCACCTCAAGAAACTTTTTGCTGGTAACGCCATTCAGTTATCTATTCTGTGTAGAGTATCAGTGATCACAATCTTAATTACCTTCTTTGTCCCAATTATTAACAGTATTATAACAAACAATGCCAGTAAATATAGACCCATCTATTCTGCCTATATTGAGGTCTTTCTTTCCTGATAAATTTAGTATTGAAAACTGTGTCTCTCTTTAGTTGTTCTTCTTTGCACTGCCTTTTTTTGTTTGTCATACCCTTTTTCTGGAAGATTTGGTCTTTAGAACTAAACGGTGCTAATTGACACTTGACAGGTCTTCTAATTTAGTGCGTCCTGCTTCCACTCTTGTTGCTACTGTACATCTGTTATCCAAGTCCTCTGGAACTATACCTCTTAATAGTAACTAATAGGATGGGGTCTGTTTGAGATGGCGCAAGAACGTCTATTGGCTCTGTTATTACTCTGGCATGTATTCCATTTAGTTTAATTGTTTTTTGGGGTGTTATTTCTCTTCCAGTTAGGCCTTTGCATAACTTATTGTCCTCTCTGCCTCTTTCTGCCTTGCCTGATACAGTCCTCTACTGAGTCTGCCTGTACGTCCTTGCTTCTACCATCCCAAGTGTTTAATTTCCCTCTTTGCTTGCCTGCCAGATATCACATCTTTCAGTTCTCTCCATTTTTAACCTCCATTTAAATCTCATTACCTCACCAAGGAATCCCAAAGCCATATTCTTATCACTCCAAAATCATCTCTACAAACATTTTTGTTTGGGTTTTTCTCTGTTTATTCATAAAATGTTTTACCCAGAAAGTAATGAATTGAGAGTTTACTCTCGTTTTCAAGTACATCCTGGGAGTTATAACAATACATGGTTACATTTAAAAGAACAGAGGTTATACAGTCAATTCACAGACATTTCATGAACATATAGAGTTGGAAAATTTGATACAGGGGATAAAAGGGCTGGTGAGTTTTTGATTGAAACAGAGAAGCTTTAACATCAGCAAACGGCCACTTTAACCACTGGAACCCAGGTTCTAACCCACAGTGCCATCTAGAACTCTGTCCCCATTTCTAACTAAAGAGGGGTTCCTTTATGTGGGCGTATTTTATTCATTTATATATTTTATCATACTCTCAAGACTCACAGATTTGGAGCATTTGTTTCACAGTTATATTTCATAGTTGTTTTGACTGAGCAAATATTTTACTCTGAGTACTTATTACTCAACATATTATACCTGACATTAAGCACATACACATGAACAACGTTTGCCCTTGTTCCTAGGAACAGTACAGGAATACATTAGAAGAATTATATGTATGATCAACAACGCTTTCATATGGAACAACAACTCAGTATTCGTATTCCTTTCCAGATCACTTATTCGTAAATTAAACACTTGCACTAGGAAATACGTTTCATAGTGAAGCCAGAGTTCTGAAAATAGATCTTGATATTTGGAAAATATATTAACGTGTAATGAAGGGGGGGAAAAAAAAAACACAATTATGTTTGCCTAACAAATGTATGCTCTTAGACTATGTTCCATGATTGATTTTTGCCTTTATTGCTTAGGAGTGAGCAGCGTTAGTTTCGATGACGACTTCAAGCACATAATTGCAATGAAATCTCTGGAGGGGGAGGTTGTTCCTTTGAAAAATAAGATCTTTGTGTCTAGTGATGTTGAGGTGAGAACCATTATAGCAACATGTGCGCAGTAGCACCATACACAGTACTACATTTCTGCTGGCTGACCCAATTCTCTGTTACACAGGTTTGGTTAAGCAATTTAGCCACGGAGATGAAATCAACTTTGCAGAAGTTATTGTTGGAGTGTGTTACTGCTGGGAGAAAATCTCAGGGTACTATTGACCCTTCACTATTTCCTTCTCAAGTAAGTGCACATGTAATGTTATACTTTACCCTCCCTGTCAGTGCCAAATGTCTGACATAGAATGGTACATTTTGGCGCTAAATTCATGTTATCCCTACCTCGACTTCCTTGAATGAGAGAAATAATTGCAGCATAAATCTGCACCTAGAACAAGCATAAATCCTATGAAATCTTCACTAGACCCACCAGAGTACTGACTTTTTTATGACATTCCCTGAATGTTATAAAGTTACACCAAAAATAATTAAATACATTCCATAAGGTTGTTATGAAAATTGAACTTGAGGCTCATTAATGATGTACTTATACTGTATCTAAAACATTTTTCTTTAAATACAAATGGATTTCTAGTCTTATACTGGCTACTTGAAACATTGATAACATGAAGTCAACTTTGATACATGTTTATTACGACTACTTTTATTTCAAATGAAGCCCATAATCACAAACAAAATGATGTTTGTATTTTTTTAAAGATCCTTTGCCTAGCTGAACAGATTCAGTTCACTGAAGATACTGAGAATGGCATTCGGGACCGTAGCCTTCATCAGATAGAATTAGAACTTACGGCGAAATTGGAACATTACACCAGCATTGATACTAGTATGGACGAGACTGGGGGTTCAGGTATGTGGATGCAGAAGAGTTTTAAAATACCGTGTATTGTCTGTGCATTATTACCAGAATGTTTCATCCTTGTGTTCACTTTGTGGTAGATAAAGGTGATGGTGATCTTTTATTAGTTTAGGTGTATGGTTGTTTGTTTATTTTTTTTTTCTTTGCAGGTTCAGTATCTATTAAATAATCTATGCCTCCAAATCTGAGCAGATACAGTGGTTATATCTCTTTGCTCACATACTGTACAGTATATGGCATACTAAGCGTATAACTGCCACAAAGAATGCACTGTAAACAAAGCTGATGTATATTTTTAATCAATTACTAACTATTTTGCTTTGTGCTGGTATTTGTTTTTCTTTTGTTTTATATAAATTTGTACGCAAATTATATATGGAAAAATTAGGGCAGAGCTATACTGTAATACAATTAATAAAGCTGCTATTATTTTGCACTAGGCAATCAAAACAAAAAACATGGCTCTATATTTAAATGCAATGTACACTGTTAAAAAAAAATAAATGTAACAGAGCATGACATAAAAATAAATCAAAAGGAGCAACCGAGCCACCGGCTTTGTTGTGATGATAACAATCTTCTCTTCTCTACTTCTCCGTAAGCGGCACATGCATCAAGTACAGTTACAGGGTTTTACACCCATTCTGGCATTAACTCCATTCACGTCAATGGGAGTTAACACTGGTACCTGTGCAATAACCGTATTATTATTTCTCTGTTACTTTTTTCTTCCCTCTTGGTTTTCTTCCTTCTCTTGTTCTCTCGCTAAAACTACCTTTTAAATCAATAATCCCCTATTTTTCGTGCTGCCTCTTCCCCCTCCTCCCCCTGTTATTTCCTATTACAATAACATTAGTTTTTGCTGTTTGCTTTACATTGGCTATACTATACCAATCCTTACAAAAAAAAGTTTAAAACTGTTGGTTATTTTGAATTCCCCCCTTTTGATTGGTGAACTATACATTTGATGTGTCAAAAGCATAAATAGATGGTAGTAATAAGTTAAAATGGTATACAGCATTTTTCAAATGTTATTGTTTTTTTGTCTGCTTAGTCATTTTATCCCATGTCTGAGGTCAATGACCAATATCAACTGGCTTAAAATCCAAATGTTAAAATATACAAATATTAAATACTATTAGTTACGAAAGGGCATTAGTGAAGACTAAATTATTTTTATCCACAAAACAGTTGACATATTCAAAATGGCTATCTTCTGAATGCCATTCAAATGCTACTCATTTGGTTTTAACTCTTGTATACCTATGCTTATGCTTACTAAATGAAAATGTACATTATTTGCTCTAATAAATAAAATCTACAAAATATTTATTTTTCAATAGAACACAACTGTGGTAAATTGATAAGCCCCACCATTTTGTTTGTATTAAATTAAAATGCTCTTTTGTTGATAAAATAATGCACAAACCGTTCTAGAATAGACTTTTGAATGCATTAATAAAACTGTATTGCAATACGGGCCTATTAACTTGTACAGTATTCCTCTGCTTCTCCAATGTATTTGTAGATGCAGAAATCATTGAACTGAAGCTGAAAGCTCTTATCCTAGATATTATTCATAACATCTATGTGATAAAGCAATTAAATAAAGCTCAGATTCACAACACTGAAGACTGGGCATGGAAGAAAGAGCTCAGATTCTATATGAAGCCAGATAAAAAATGTTATGTACAGATGGTTGATGCTGAGCTCCAGTACACATATGAATATCAGGTACTGTACTTTTGTTATAAATTAAACATTTGCTCCTAATAATGTTTTACATGCCTCATTGCCAAAATCCCCCTGATGGACCAAAATACAGTATAATTTAAAATGAGTGCAATTCTCATACATTTCTGTCTAACACTTCTTATCATTCTTTTTCAAGAGAATATATAAGTATTTTACTGTGTATTTTTGTCATATTGGATGTAGCATTGGGCTTCTCTGTTGCTTGTTGTATACATTTGCCACGCTCAATAGCTCTCCTTTCTGACACTTATATACATACATATTTTGTGGGGGCTCAGGGGTTCCCAAAAAGAGCTTGCTGGGGTTCTGTGTGTTGTTCATTCTTTTGAGACCCCAATTTCAGAATGAAATCACAAATGACTAGACAGATTTAGCGTGATGGTTTGTTGCTGCGTCCCTGCGTATTCCTTGTGGGTGCCTCTCCTGCCCCACGCGCATTCGATGTTTACTCGCGTTTGCACGCAATGTGACAGAGGGCTGACAATGGCATTTTAGCATTGTTTGCAATACTTGCCAGAAACGTTAGTAGGCGATCGCGCAGTGCACTATGTCTTCACAATCTAAATACAATGTAACCCGTCCCTTATTCCCATTCCTCTTCACACGATCCGATATCACACAGCATCATGCTGTACAGTACTCTACAGTATGTAATCGTATTTAATTGTATGTAATGCTATTGAAATAGAAAGTAAAATGTAAAAACTTGAAAGATAAAAAGTAGTTTAGAAAAATATATTTTTTTATTTGATAAAGTTTAAATGAATAATACAAATACGCTCTTCTTCAAAATGTACAATGTTCTTCTTTGGCCTGTCTGGCTCCTGGACGTCTTGGCCTTTAAAGAGAGAGTATTTAATATTAATAATTGCACATACAGTAGTGTACTGCACATGCATGTCGCTATGGAATCTGGTTGAAACTCATTTGCGTGTCATTGATTTTCTGCACATGCTACATTTCACTCACGCCACATCAAGCAATATGAATTTGCTTGAAATTAAAACAAAATGGGACAATAATATTATAAATGTTCTTAGTATGGTTCTTCATTTTACAATTGCGTGAAAAAAAAAAAAAAAAGAAGAAAAGAACAAGTGCTCAAACACTTACCGGTATACAAAATAAATGTGTAAATAAATAAGACTAGATAAAAATATTAACTTGTTTAATTAATGGCCGTGGTCAAATAGTGATAGAGGAAATATGTTGATATAGGAAAATGCAGCTCTAAACCGGATTATCCAAATCCAATAAATGTGAGTAAAGAGAACAAAGAGCGCAAATTCCTATATAATATTAATGCAGACAGTTTAATTAAAAAAATAGAGAAATTCTGTTCCCTGTAGAATGAAATAAATGGTAAATAGAATAAAACAGTGTAGCCTGGAGCTCCCGTGGCTCCTGGAGACCCCCCTCGCTTGTTGCCGCGCGGTCGCGGGTGCCGACGGACCCGACGGCTGCTTCCACGGGTGGGGGCTGGAGCAGGGAGCAGCGCGGCTTCCCCCGCATGCGGCCGGTTGCCGGGGACGCGATCGGGCCGTTGCTAAGGCCGCGGTCGCGTCTCTAAGGTCCCAGCGGCTGGCGAAGAGGGCGCCGCCATTGAAGACAGACTCGCGCACGCGCAGTGGTCGCGCATGCGCAGTACAGGCCTCAGAGTTAGGGAACAGTCGCGCGCGAGTGAGGTTAGTCAGGGAAAGGTTGAGGCAGTCCCAGACAGCTTGCGCAGGCGCAGGAGAGGTAGGAAAAAGCCCGCGAAGCCCTAGCCATTCAGGGAAGGCTCTGAGCAGGGACTACAGATCCCATGAGCCTCTGTATGCCCCTTGTGACACCAGGGAGCCAATAGGGTTTAGGATCTCCAGGCAGGCAAGTGAATACATTTGGCGGGCTTGGAGCACGTTAGGCAGTTAGAGACCGGAGCAGCCCAGGGAAGGAGGTAGGGTACAGGAGTCAAGGACTCCCTGTACTAGGCCAGCACCCCCAGGGTCTGAGGTAGCTAAGTACTCCAAGAGAGAGAGTGTTGCCAGGGACTGCCTTAGAGAGAGGGACCCTGTCACTCAGGATAGTCAGTTGGAGCAGGGGAGCTGTGAGGGAAGGAAGGGTGCGGGGAGCGAGTGCAGCTCCCGCAGCCCTATAGGTACCCACACCCCAGGTAGGCCCCAACCCCCCACTAGGGTAGTGGGTAATTGCTGAGGGAGGCCCAAGATAGGGACGCTGCCCTTAGTGTTAGAGTGCTGCCTTGTCAGAGTCACGGCTGTCAGGGCTGTGAGGTCTGACAGGCAGGCACCTTGTTGCGCAGCACGTTGGCTGCCAGCACCCAGTGAGCTACAGCTTGACGCTGTAGGCGCTGGGACTCGTAGGTATTAGTGAGGTTGAGGGGACCCGGAGAGTTAGGGGAGTGGGACAGGTCATTAACCCCTGTAGGCCCCTAGGAGTTTCCCCAAAGCCACTACAGGTTGCTGTGCTATAGGGACGGCCTATAGTATAGTGCGTGCCACTTAGATAGATAGGGACACAGCGGCTGCTGCTGTTCCTGTGAAGCGGTTCGGACCCAGGTTGGGGTCCGCAGAGACTATTCCAGAGTGGGACCGCCCTGGCGGTCCGCGTGCCAGGAGTTCAGTTGGAGGATCAGAAGGAGTCATCGCCCGACTGATCCTTTGTGAAGTGTTGCTGACCCGAGCACCGGAGTGCTCGGCAGGTATCTACAATACATAAGTGCACCACCGGGCCCTTAGCGTAAATAGTGACTGCGCAGTCACCCATTGACTCTCTCTGCAAGAGTGCGGGACATTGGGTGGGGTTCTTTGGACACTGGGTGGGATCACCTGGTGTTGGGGGAAGCGTCCTGCGAGACGTCGCGGTTAGTGTCTCCTCGTGAGAGGGACACGGGTCATTATGAATGTGATGAGTTGTTATGCATGTTAGTAAAGTCACTAGTTAATATACATGCTGTCTATGAGATTATTGTGTTTGTCCTGCGAGGAGCCACGCCCCCTCTGGTGGGAGCCATCGCAGGTGGAGGCGCTGCATCGTAAGTGAATACCCCTAGTATAATTGCCCCAGGTTCCCCGTGGCGGAAGCTCAGCCCTCCTGTGAGCCAACAGGTAATGCACAACACCGAGTAACACTATATGTTTCCTGCACCCCCACACTGTATCTGCGATTGGGGGGGGGATAACCCGTTACAACTACAATGTACATACATGTCTAAAATACAATGCAATGTGGCAGTCAGGAGTTAATACTCAAAGTGGAGGAAGAAATTAGTACTCAAGTTGAGGCTAGTAATGCACACTGATTTCAAGAGATTTACATAGTTACATAGTAGATGAGGTTGAAAAAAGACATACTGTACGTCCAAGTTCAACCTATGCTAAATTTAGGCAACAGATACTTTATCCTATATCTAAAATTACTTATTGATGCAGAGGAAGGCAAACAAAAAACCCCAGTGTTATATCATTCAATGATATCTCATAAGGGAAAAATAAATTCCTTCCTGACTCCAAGAATTGGCAATCGGATTACTTCCTGGTTCAACATTCTTCCCATGTTTACTTATTTGGTATATCCCTGTATACTGTTCCTTTCTAAAAAGATATCCAACCTTTTTTGAACAAATCCATTGTATCTGCCATCACAGTCTCCATGGGTAATGATTTCCACATTTTAACTGCCTTTACTATAAATAACCCTTTCCTTTGTTGCTGGTGAAATCTTCTTTCTTCCAACCTAAAGGGATGGCCCGTGTCCATTGTACTTGGTTCTTTAGTTCTTTTGAAAGCTCTCTGTACTGTCCCCGAATATATTTGTATATAGTTATCATATCCCTCTTACACGCCTCTATTCTAATGTAAATAAATCTAATTTAGCTTGCCTCTCCGTGTAAATTAAATTGTCCACCCCCTTTATTAATTTGGTGGCTCTTCTCTGCACTCTCTCTAGCTCCATAAGGTCTTTTCTAAGGAGTGGCGCCCAAAATTGTACTCCATATTCAAGGTGTGGTCTTACTAATGCTTTATAAAGGGGCATAATTATGTTTACTTCCCTTCCATCCATTGCCTGCTTAATGCAAGTTAAGATCTTGTTTGCTACTGCATGACTTTGGGCACTATTGCTAAGCCTGCTATTTACAAGCACTCCTAAATCCTTCTCCATCAAGGATTCCCCCAATTTATACCCATTTAATTTGTAAGTCGCCTGTTTATTCTTGTTTCCCAAATGCATAACCTTATATTTATCTCTATTAAATCTCATCTGACATTTACCTGCCCAAGTTTCCAATCTCTCCAAGTCCTTCTGGAGACTTGTTCCCGGATCAGCACATCCTGGCGTTCATCTGAGAAGCCTAGCTAACTGGACATTGCAAGCCTCAACCTGAGTACTAATTTCTTCCTCCACATTGAGTATTAACTCCTGATTTGGCACATTGTATTTATTATATTGGGGCGCAGAGAGATAGAGAGAAGGGCGCAGAGAGAGAAGGGCGCAGAGAGAGAAGGGCGCAGAGAGAGAGAGAGAGGGGCGCAGAGAGAGAGAGAGGGGCGCAGAGAGAGAGAGGGGCGCAGAGAGAGAGAGAGGGGCGCAGAGAGAGAGAGAGGGGCGCAGAGAGATCCATCCTCTCACTCCCCTCCATCCTCTCACTCCCCTCCATCCTCTCTCCCCTCCCTCCTCCCTCTCCCCTCCATCCTCTCTCTCCCCTTCATCCTCTCACTCCCCTCCATCCTCTCCCTCCTCCATCCTCTCTCTCCTCCCTCTCCCCTCTGTCCTCTCCCTCCCATTTATCCTCTCTTTTCCCTTCATCCTCTCACTCCCCTCCATCCTCTCCCTCCTCCATCATCTCTCTCCTCCCTCTCCCCTCTGTCCTCTCCCTCCCATTTATCCTCTCTTTTCCCTTCATCCTCTCTCCCCTCCATCCTCTCCTCCCTCTCCCCTCCATCCTCCCTCCATCCTCTCTCCTCCCTCTCCCCTCCATCCTGTCTCCCTCTCCCCTGCATCCTCACCCTCCTCCCTATCCCCCCCCATTCTTCCTTTCCCCTCTATCCTTTCCCTCCCCTCCATCCTATTTCTCCCCTCCATCATCTCTCTCCCCTCCATCCTCTCTCTCTCCCCTCCATCCTCTCTCTCTCCCCTCCATCCTCTCTCTCCCCTCCATCCTCTCTCTCCCCTCCATCCTCTCTCTCCCCTCCATCCTCGCTCTCCCCTCCATCCTCTCTCCCCTCCATCCTCCCTCTCCCCTCCATCCTCTCTCCTCTCCATCCTCTCTCTCCCTCCATCCTCTCTCCCCTCCATCCTCTCTATCCCCTTCATCCTCTCCCTCCCCCCCTCCATCCTATTTCTCCCCTCCATCCTATTTCTCCCTCCATCCTCTCTCTCCCCTCCATCCTCTCTCTCCCCTCCATCCCCTCTCTCCTCCCTCTCCCTTCCATCCTCTTTCTCCCCCCTCCATCCACTATCTCCTATCCAACCTCTCTCTCCCCCCTCTATTCTCTCCCCCCTCCCCTATCCTCTCTCTCCCCTCCCTCTACCCCCTCCCTCTCCCCTCCATCCTCTTTCTCCCCCTTCTCTCTCCCCTCCATCCTCTCTCTCCCCTCCATCCACGATCTCCTATCCATCCTCTCTCTCCCCCTCTATCCTCTCTCCCCTCCCTTATCCTCTCTCTCCCCTCCCTCTATCCTCTCTCTCCCCTCCCTCTATCCTCTCTCCCCTCCCTCTATCCTCTCTCCCCTCCCTCTATCCTCTCTCCCCTCCCTCTATCCTCTCTCCCCTCCCTCTGTCTTTTCTCCCCTCCCTCTATCCTCTCTCCCCCTCATCCTCTCTCCCCTCCATCCTCTCTCCCCTTCCATCCTCGCTCCCCCTCCATCCTCTCGCCTCATCTTTTCTCGCCTCCATCCTTACCAGTGCAGACACACACTCCCACTTATACACACACACATAAACTCTCCCACTTATACACACACTCTCCCACTTACATACACACTCACACACACACACACACACACATTCTCCCACTTATACACACTTTCTCATTTATATACACAAACACACACACTCAGGGAGTAGGGTTTTCGAACTTTAGGGGCGCAACAGCTCCACATTGCAGGGAAATAGGTTTAAAAAAGGGCATATTGATTAGGTGTCCATGACGGATCGCCTGTGGCCGAAATGCACTCGCCCCTGGCATGCGGGCAAGTGAAAATGAGTAAAGACACTGACTGGCACTGAGTTTGAAGCAGGGGAACCAGGTTCAATTCCCGGTGACCTGTGCCTGCAAAATGTCTCTGTAAAGCGCTATGTAAAACTAGCAGCGCTATACAAGAACTATTATTATTACTACATGTGTGTGTATATATATATATATAGGCAATACGATACCGCATCAAGATGAAATTTCAGAGGCAGCACTCCAAATGGTGATCAAAATATTGTATTGAATCAACAAGACATCATTCCAACGTTTCGGTCCACAAACGGGACCTTTATCAAGGTGACATTGTGCTGTACCTGTGAGACTTACAGGATTGCTGAGTGTCCGCCGATGGTAGTGGGGAAGACAGGAAAGGCTTTTGGATATCGAGCTCTCATCTCGTTCTGGGTGCAGCGCCTCCATTCCCAGCTGGCCCCATCAGTGCTGGGTGCAGTCCCTGCAGGAAAACCATCTTGCTCTCCCCCTGATAAACTGCAGTCACAGGCAGGAGTATAAAAGCAGCAACTAGTCTTTATTGAGTACACATCAACAATGCATTTCCTCTGGTCCCTGGACTCAACCCCCAGGGCTTGAGGCCCCAAAACTCTATCCCTGACTCCCATGCTCCCTGGAGTATGGGGTAGTTGTTTCCACTACCCTGCGGGAGGGGGCTCTCTCTCTCTTCCCTGAGGAAGGAGAACTCTCAAAATTTGGATCTGCAGCCCCTTTTGTACCCAGGGGAGGGTCCTAGATCTGAGCCCCTGATAGGGCAATACACAGGCCTTAGGCCCACCCCCCTGTCACTCAAGGGAGTTGTTTACTGCTGCAGCAGCAAGGGCATAGATATGAACCTAACACTGCCTGCGCTGCAACCAGGCCTTAGGTGTTAGAGAGGGCAGATTAGTAGCCATGGGGATACATGGCTACATATATTTTTATATATCCCTTGCTTCTTTCATGCTGCATAACGTCTGCACATCTTTAACTATTTTGAATACTTCATTTAAATCGGGGTTTGCAGGTTAAGTTTTTGATAATAAAATACAACTAAATTACTTCTTTGTTAATAAAGTATAATAAAGTCTGTATAATTCTATTAAGAGTGCAGGCCAATATGGGAAGTAACAAGTTTTTGGTATTTGTTTTGCCAGGCAATGGCCAATTCATTTCCTCTAGCAGCGCTGCAAAGGCATACAAAACTTAGTGTAACTAATATATTTTGTACTATTGGTACAGTAGGTTTGAGCTAACCTAATTCTGTTCTTTTTTTTTTTTCCTTTTTAGAAGGTGTTTGGCCCTTCCTTTTTGGTTTGAGCTCCCTGCTGATTCTCCAATTAGCCAACAGGTATGAAACCCACATCTATGAAATGTTTGACGCTCCCTCTCCACGGGAGAAGGTGGTAAGTGTTTGCGACTGATATGAACAAGGGAAGTGTAAATATATTATTGTTTTTCACTTGAAACTTGTGCACTCACAATTTTTGCTTTATATTGCCAAGGGAAATGTCCTCCTGGTTTCTGCCGGGTTTTAATTAAACTATGTGCCACAGCTACAGCAGCATAAATGCTTAATTCATTTAACTCTTCAGGCACTTTCACATGTTTCTTTGTTGTTTAGTCCTAGCTTATTGCTTTTTATTATAATAGGGAGAGGTTCAGTTCACAAGATAAGGAGAAGATGGAGGTTTAGTCTAGGTACTGTACCTGCTAAAATAGAGGTTACCTTCAGGTGGTTAGCAGGCTTAAATCAGTGTATGACGACGCTCATTTAGTACATCCTTGCCACTGCATCTGGTGATTGGGGTGTTGGCTATGGTTTCCCCTCACAAGTGTAACACCCCTGCCCCCTTCCCCCCATCCCAGCTGCAGGGGGTAGGGTGTACATGTGTGAACAGAGTTCTGTTGCGCTTTTGATGGGATTAGAGTGTTAGCTCCTCAGTCAGTTACCTGTGATCTCCGGGTTCCCTCTGGCAGGTTCAGGCCTTGGCTGTAATGGAGGATAGTTGATGGTTGGGAGGACAGGATAAGAAATAAGGCGCCAGGATCTTTTGCAATTCAAAGGTATTTTATTGACAGGCACAACAGCTCCAGGCTTGCACAGGATCAATTATTATCATTTAGAACACAATACCTCATTAGACAGGTTCCCTGTATAATGCTTTCTTTAGGGCAAGTTCCCTCAGTACCCCTTCCCATTCATGTAAGTAAATACTCCTGGTCAGTCTTTGGCCTCTAGTCCACCACAAATCTGTTAGGCTTCCTAGCTCCTAGCATCCTGTCTCCCAGAATACTGCTTGAGCCTGAATATCACTAAAGAAGGGCTTGCTTCTGATCACTTGATCTTGACTGTTCATTCCAGGAGCTGGATGCTCCCAGGCAGTCTTCACTTAGCAGTCCCTGGTCCTCACCCCAAGTGGAGGAATGAACCTGCACTTCCCTTGGTGAGGGATCAACTGACTGCCTTTTGCAGAACCCACTTAAGCATACAGCAGGAGGGGCCAAACTACCCCTCCCCCTCTGCTTGCAACTCCACAAGCCCAGACTTGTGCTTGTAAATTGCTACCTTAGCAACTGAGGGGATGTGATCTCACCAGCTAACTATTAAACATAGCACTGCCTGCTCTTACCAGGGTGTATGTGCCAGGCTGGGTGGAAAATTAGTGACGGGGCTACACAAGTTTAACATCAACACTGCTATTGTTCTTCAAGTTTCAAAGCTATTTTGTGGACTTCTGGGAGGGCAGGTAACCTAAGCATGTTAACCCAAATGCAATTTAGAGAGTACAGACACAGGTCAGATTGCCATCTCCTTTTGATCACCAACAGTGTATACCCAACCAAGTATACAACAGGTAACCTAAAGATATTATCCCAACTTCAACTGATTAACTGATATATTGGACTGGTAGAGACTTCAAGACTAGAGTGACAGGTCAGTTGACAGTATATCCCTCTATGTATATGTGATGGTCAACAAATGTGTGAAATGTACAAAAGAGCAAAATAAATGGCATAGAACTAGAAGTTGAAGATGATGTCTACTTTGGCCAGAAAGTATCAACAGAGGATGGGAACATTTTAAATGAAATCAATAAGAGAATGAAGATAGGATAGAGCCCATTTGGAAGAAAAAGGCAATCTTACAAGGCAAGCTTCAACTGTGCTTCAAAAGGTAAATATTTGACCAGTGTATCTTGCCTGCCTGCCTGCGGGCCGGAAATATCGCAAGAAGAATTTACCATAATTTGATAACGTTGGTACTCAACTGGATCCCAAGGGATATCAAAAGACAATGAAAAGTAAGATGGAGTATAAGCTTGCAACCGCAGTACCTGTAAGACCATTGGGGAGGCCTTCATTCAGCAGTGGTTTGGCAAGACCTGAAGTGTGTATACAGACGAGACAACGAGTATTCTAAGGCTTGCCTTAAACTAGCCCGGCTACATGCTGGGTACATGCTTGGTGTAACCTGGCTAGTTTAAGGCAAGTTTAAGGCATTTCTGCATTGACTAATGACCCATCGGATTAACACAGCAGGGGTTCCTGGCAATCCCATTCAGTTTGAATGGGACTGCCAGGGACCCCCGCTGTTAATCTGATGGGCCATTAGTCAATGCAGAAATATCTTAAACTTGCCTTAAACACGACCCAGCATGTACCCATGTACCCAGGGTCTTTTTGGCTATTGCCACTGGTTTGTGTTAGAATAACCGTCGGTACTACAGTGTATATATGAGAGAGAGACAGACAGACAGACGGACAAATGTGTACAATTGTTATGTAGATTAACACTATATAAGAAGCAGAATGTTGGCAATGAACTGATAACCAAATTGATGTCACTGTATTACAGTATGTCTACAAGTACCATATACACTGCGGTAGGTTGATGTTCATTAAATGAGAAATAGGAGTTTTTCCTTCTTAGCTCGTAAATGTTTTAAACTGTTGTAATCTAATCTGAAACACTAAGGTTACTATATATTTTGACTTCAAAGTGTGTGTTCAAAATGTCCTTCTGCTGAAATGCACGCCCAAAGACGGGAGCGCCACTGTCTGACGAAGCAAGATCAGCCTTGTGAAACGCGTTGAGCTGACAATAGTAAGCTACAAGCATTGGAACACTCATTTTAGGCAGAGGTGTAATGATGCTCGTCTCAAGCAGGAAACGGACCCGTAAGGCTGAGGTAGGAAAATGAAAGAACCGACCTGAGCCGAGTGACAGAGTCCTGATAGAGTAGCGAGTCGTAAGCCGAAGATCAGGGCTGGCAGCAGAGTTGCGTAGTCGGTGAGAATGCAGAGGTCAAGGCAGGCGGAAGACATGGGTGGTTGAGGTACGTAGCCGGGTCTGTTAACGAGGAAGACAAAAGGTAAGTGTGTTGCATGTACTCAGCATGAACTGAAACTTTGTTCGGCAACTTCCTGCTTACAGGGCTGTTCTTTTAAAGGAAGCTGCCAGGAGCAAAAATGGAGGATCCTGCTACAGAGGGTGAGCAAGAGCAAAATCCCGGTCCAGACTCGGAAAACCCGGGACGGATTTTGAAAAACCTCATAAGAGGCAGCCAATCAGCTATCAGCTGTTCGCTGCTACAGCCGCTGCGCCTCCTCCGAGCGCACAAGCAGGGGAACCTGGAAGAGACGTCATTCCGATGTCACGAATACACGAGGACGCCGGTAAAGCCAACATCCCCTATGCAGGGGGGAGAGACGAAATGTTGGTATATTCTATTAAAACATTCCTTACTGCAAGACACACAAAAACACACACACACACACACACACACACACACACACACACACACAATACAGTGTTCGACAAATCCATTCACCTACAGGCCCGTGGCGACTGGATTTGACCCCGTGGCGACCTCCTCATGGTCGCCCAAGCAGGGCGGGATTGGGGGTGGGACTAGGTGGCGAGTAGATTTTTTGTTTCGGCGAGTAGATTTTTGGGTGATTTATCAACGTGTGTGTGTGTATATATATATATATATATATATATATACAGTGGTCGACAAATCACCAAAAAATCTACTCGCCACCTAGTACCAAACGTGTGCTGCTTGGGCCAATAGGAGCTCGCCACGATGTTAAATCCACTCGCCCGGGGCGAGCAAATGTATAGGTTTGTCGAACACTGTATATATATATATATATAGCATATATAAGGCAACACTCAAGTAACAATCCAGTAACTTGCCTGGGTGCACTGATAGAGAATTGATAATCAATATAAAGTTGAGATAGCCACTCACACGTACTTAGAATGATTAAAGGAAGTTATTTAACACATCAATGTCTCACTCCTAATCCAGGACCATTCTCAATAGAATATGCATAGGACTGAAACATTGATGTGTTAAATAAATCCTTGTATTCATTCTAACTACAGTGCCTATTTCAGAGAGAGAGAGATCGATTGATCAATCGATCTTGATCTTGTGGAAGGCATAGCCCGTATTTGTTGTGTGCGTGTGTAGCAACCATCCTGGATTTTCATTTCCCTCTCTGCAGGAGGCTGATTAATTAATCCCAGATGAGTTTTGCCTTTAGATATCAGACACTTCCCAGACTCCTTTGCTAGCAGTACACTCAAAATGCAGCATCCTTCCCCTTCTTTTCATACTCCCTTTTCCTTGGTGTCGGCCTCTTACCCTCAGCCCTGCACTTTGTATGTCAACGTAATTAAGCCAAAGTTCCTAACCCTATCATTCTTTACCAGCCTTTAACAATGTGTTACTTATGATTACCTATCCATTATCTACATACGCACACAACACATATTATTTAAATGTACACACTAACATATAACCGTTTCTATGGCCATTATGTAAATCATTTGCAGACACTCACAGTAACTTTATTATGAAACATGTGCAGTATATTTCTTCAGTAGTGACATTTGCCCAAATACAGTTGGGTCAGTTAAAAAATCAGGATATGTTTGACCAAGATAATGTTGTAAAATAATGTAATACCTTTGTATATTTAAGTCTTACATCTCAACTACTGTGTTGTACAACTAACACCAACTTCAATAGCAGCATAAGGATTTACAGATATACATCATGTAAACAATACAGAATATACATGAGAAAAGAGGTTGTAGGAAATGCAGGTACAAACAGATGTGGGAAAAGGTTGTAAGATATAGGTGAAACCTAAATTAGGAACACTGATATTACAGAAGACACATTAATGGTCTTGTGTCTTCTGGAATACCTGACTGTTTGTTTTACTACTCTACTCTACTTCAAGGCACCATCCTCTTGTAATTGCTGTAAACCCTGTCTAAATCCATTAACTACTTCCTCAGACCTCACTACTGGCATCTATTCAGCTGTTTCTAGTTCTCGGTGTACTTCAGCCAATGAAATCATCAATCAATATCAGAGCATGTGCTGTAACCAGCACGGATGGCTCTTTCTGTTTCTTCTAGAGGGATGTGCCTATGAAAACTGGTTGAACCAGAGCCTCAAATATAAAGCGCTGGAAGGCAAAGGTAATGTGCACTGCAAGTGTTGTGTTTATATAGAAGGTTTTCAGGAGCTGGATGGCTGGTTCCATTCTTCCTGTCCATGCATACGGATTTAAATGCATCATCTTCACCATGCTCTGCTACTACACCAGACATAAGGAATCCTGGGATGAATGATCAGAATTCTTCTTTCTCATGAAGATTCTCAGAGACTGGAGAGACGCCAAAGCATCTGCAGT
The DNA here is from genome assembly GCA_036426205.1 of Ascaphus truei. Lineage (NCBI taxonomy): Eukaryota > Metazoa > Chordata > Amphibia > Anura > Ascaphidae > Ascaphus > Ascaphus truei. The sequence goes on from WSYH01008306.1 coordinate 26,494, forward strand.
GTTGATCGCAGTATGCTTTATTCAGCATTTTTATCAAAGTAAGTGCAAGCTGTCTGTAAGGGTGCAGGGATGCTGGTGGGGTGGTGACAAATGCAACTTGTTGTACAGATTTTATTTTATGGTGTCATTAAGTTGACCTTTAAGTCCAATACTCATGACTTACTGTATGATTTTGAAGTGTATAATACTTAAATATAGTGATTTCATGCATAAATATATTTTAAACTTCATTATTTTGTCATTTTTGTAAACCTGTAAATAAATCTAATTGCTAATGGACAGATATGAGAGGAACACACATTTTAAGCATCAATGTGTTGTATAGTAGTGTTAAGCCTTTGGGTTGTTGATGTGATAAGGTTTATGCTTAGTCATTAATGCTATTTTTCTTATCTTTTGTTATCTTTGTATGGACATTTCACAATCAAATCTGTGTTACTTTGGATAGAATGCTGTATTCGTGTGTTTATATTTATGTATTATGACACACAAACACAGAATAATCAAAACGTGGAAAGGAAAGCCCTATACCTGTGTTTCATTATTTTATAGACAAATGTACATGTGGAGAATTCTTATTTTATAGTTTAGAAAACATTTACGTTTCAAAGGCTACAAATGTTATGTTTTAAGCAAATGAGCACAGTATGGTAAAATAGCATATTTTGCTACATGTACAGTACTGTGTCTGCAAGGGTGGAGTTAGAATGAAGCTATTTATAACATGCCCGTAATCTCAACCCATCCTTCTCATGCTTTACTGTAGCTGTAATTTACAGTAGATAAGACTAGGATGGGCAATATGTATGCTTAACAGTAAGTGTGTAGTTGAATAAATGTTAGGCCGGTGTGTTTGTAGAAACTGTTTTTCATCTTGTCTTGCCCAAAATGGGAAAGAAATACACATCTTTCATGAGCTGTTCTGGCCATTACTTGGAATAGATAAATAAGTCTATGTTTACTTTGTATGGCACCAACATATTCCACAGTGCAGTACAATGTGGGAGGGAGGACAATAACATTGTAAGCAGTCCTCTGCCATAAGATACCTAGAGCTGGAAGATACGTTGCAGCCCACTGACTTGAATGGCAGAAAAAGAGTTAACAAGTGATGTCTCCTGTTATCCACAGTGGCATCTGCCCAGGCATACAGGGTGGGAGAAATATTGTGTCATTAATTATTAAGGTTAATGTCATGTTATTATTCAGTGACGACCTGAGGTGTCATAATTTGTGGCCTGCATGAGCATTGCTTAAATAGCATTAACCTCTGGAACAGTCGTCCCCAACCTTCTTTTGGTTAAGGAACCCTATATGAAATACTGAGGAACCCCAACCCTCACTAATAGCGCGTCTGAGATCAGATGCTTTGTAAGGAACCCCAATCCTCTCTAATAGCGCGTCTAAGATCAGATGCTTTGTAAGGAACCCCAAGCCTCTCTAATAGTGAGTCTGAGATCAGATGCATTGCAAATTATTCTGTGTTTGGTACAATTTTAAAATGATCTGAACATTACAGGGAACCTTTTAGGGATGTGCAGGGAACCCAAGAGCTCCTAGCAACCCTGGTTGAAAAACACAGCTCTGGAATAATGCAGTGCACCAAAATTCAGTTCCTGATAAAGATATCTCCCATCATATATTATATATAAATATTGAAATCAGAGGGGCCTGTGTACTAAGCGTCGCAAATGTTTGGTGTAAAATTGATGCACAGACATCATAAATAATTTAGCGTTTTTATTCCTCAATATGTTTATAGCAAAGTATGTTGGCGCACACAAATGGGATGTGCATGACTCACAGATGTAAATAGTATGTGCTAAAAAAACTTGCATTTGTGCACAATATAAAAATAGTTGAGTATGCGTCGAAATCATCCACCAAGTTGAACCTGGCGTAAATCTTATAAAGTCTGTTTATATTGTTAGCACAGAATTAGGTTGCCACAGTACTGTATATATTAACCAAAAATGTATTTGACACTGTGAATTTTTAATTATATTGGTTAACAAAATGTGTTTTTGTTAACAGTATGGTTGTAATAAATGATATTACACTGAGAATTGATATTTACGAATAGTAGTTCTACAAATGCAGCGGCCGTTATTCGAACACTTCATGCGTTGTATACCTCGGAATACCCATGATTGATGGGGGGTGATTTCTTCCAACCGTACCCCCTTAAGACGTGAGTGCAGACGTGTGCAGAAAATGGCATTTTAGTATTCTGGTTTTTAAACACCTGAAATTGACACAGTAGCACAGTACTGTACACATTACAATTCATTCATTTCATTGCACACAAAGAAACAGAATCCCTGCGATGTTTTGGGGGACCAGGGCAGATTTTTGGGGATTCCTCTGGTTCTTTCCTTCTTGGTGACAGCGCCTCCAGACATAGGGAGCTTCAGCAAAGCTCCAACGCAGTCCCAGCTATGACAGTCCTTACTCCCAATACATCTCTCCACACAGACTGCAGTGGAGCCAGAAGTAGGGTGACCAGTCGTCCCAGTTTTGCCGGGACAGTCCTGTTTTTTTCAGTCCTGTCCCGGTTGCCGGTCCGTCCCGGAAATGTCTCGGATTTTCTCTTGGCCCCGGTTTTTTTAAATGTCTCTGAACTCTGCGGCGGTGCGTGGGGGCGGCGTGCGGGGGCGAGGAGGAGGATGTGGCAGCCCGGCCAGTAAGTATTTTCAGCATAAAAGGGCTGAACATGCCAGGCTGGCAGGGCATTGGTGGAGGATGCGGGGGTGGGGCTTTAGATGAAGGTAGGATGATGCTGGGGGGCAGGGCTTTGGCTCTCTAGGGCTTTCCCTCCCCTGGCACTCTGGCCCTCCCTCCGGCTCCCCGGCACCCCGGCTCTCCCTCCCTCCGGTACCCGGCTCTCCCTCCCTCCGGTACCCGGCTCGCTCTCCCTCCAGTACCCGGCTCTCCCTCCCTCCGGTACCCGGCTCGCTCTCCCTCCCTCCCTCCCTCCGGTACCCGGCTCGCTCTCCCTCCCTCCAGTAACCGGCTCGCTCTCCCTCCCTTCGGTAATCGGCTCGCTCTCCCCCCTGCACCCTGGCTCGCTTTCCCTCCCCCCCCCCCCCCCCCCCCCCCCCCCCCCCCCCCCCCCCCCCCCCCCGCCCCCCCCCCCCCCCCCCCCCCCCCCCGCCCCCCCCCCCCCCCCCCCCTGCCTCTCCCCCCCC
>WSYH01008307.1:0-29672 GCA_036426205.1 Ascaphus truei
CTAAGACTTACTGAACCGACACACTTTATTCGAGCAAATACCGGTATGTACCTGGCAGATACCTGGAATGCGCCACTCCTCACCTCTGACAAGCCCCGTTGCATTTGCCTTCCCAGCCTGGGTTCATGCCTGGCTGAGGGCGGCTGATCTGTAAATGATAATGATTAGGATTTAATAGGCTGCAATGCTTCGCGTGTCTACCAGATGGCATAATAATGAATTGTAATGCAGTATTATATATATACTGTGCAGTATTGCAGCCAGCGGGAATAAAATGCTTCAATCCCTGCTTGGAAAATAACTCAATGCACTCGGGCAGAAAACAGTCACAAACCTCAACAAACGGGTATACCCGAATTCGTGGACTAGCCAAGCTCGAATAAAGTGTGTCGCCAGTGTATACGGAACCATGTTAATAAGGGTTTTGAAGCAAAAGGTGGCACCGTGTGCTCATTTGCATGTCATTTCCCAGAATCCCTTGCTGCAGTGGAAGTGCTGTGTGCTGGGTGATAATGGTGAATGGCAGGGTTGCAGACCTGTCTAAGACATGCAAATGAGCATACAGTAATATTTCCATTTGCTATATGCTTTGGGGAGGTTTTTGTCACTTTTTTAACCCACCAATAACAAGGTGTTAATATAATAATAGATATAATAAATATAATATAAATACAATATACAAAACAATATAAAAATATATACTAATATTAATATATATATATCTAATATCATATATATACACATACACATATACATACACATATACATACAGCAGGGCCCCGGTATACGGCGGGTTCTGTTCCAGAGGCCCGCCGTATAGTGAAAATCAGCAGAAGCGGATCCGGCGATTTTTCAGTGCTGCGCATGCGCCAAACCAGTATTTTCGCCGTTCTGCACAGTGCGACCTGCGGTCCGGGCGCGCAACCGTTCTGCGCATGCGCGATTTTAAATTCAACATGGCGGCCCCCCTTCTCGGTGCCGCCGTATCAGCGGATCGCCAAAAGCGGAGCACCGAGAAGCAGGGCCCTGCTGTATGTATATATATATATAATATATATATATATATATATATATATATATATATATATACACATCTATAACACGCACACACATTTAGTATGTGTTGTGTTTATTTTTTATGTAGATACACTGATAATAAACCAAAGTGCTGTGCTGTGCTGTAGGAGGGCTAGTGACCGAAATTGTTTATTCATTAAGAAATACTATATGAAATAGATGTTATGTGCTGGCCCAAATCAGAATGAAAAGGTAAAAGCGCAGAGAATGTACATGTTTCTGCTGTTGCATGTTAACGACGTGTGATTTTGCATTGATTTCTGTGCAGGAAAGAGCAGGAAAGAGACAATGAAGAAAGTGTGGTCAATTGCTCTGCCTATTACGCCATGTCTGCCTCAAAAGCAGGGCTCCTGAAGATCAAGCCACGCGGCAGAGGCGGGAGAGGAGAGGAGAGAACAGTTGTGTGAATGAAAAGAAGGTAAACATGTGTCACATAGAAGGGTCCCCTCTTGCTTGACTCTATGTAGTGTTGTGGTTTGTGTGTGTGTGTGTGTGAGCTTGTGTGAATGTCTGTGTGTGAGTATACTGGCTTTGTTTGTTCATGGATGTTTGCGTGTATGCCCTGTACGAGTGCTTTTGTATAGATGTCTTGTGTATGGGGGTTCTTGTATATGTCTTCATGTGTATCAAGTCAATGGGGCTTTCTGTACGGTGGCACCGAATCGGTGCTCTTGCACTTTATTCAGTAGCCCCTTACTCTCACTTCAGCTACCCTTCTCTTTCAAAGGATGAAGAAATCCTATTGAATGTGCCACAAGCTGGTAGCACCTTTTGTTGCAACGCTTACATTCACATGCAAGGAGTGTAACACTTTGCCGTGAAGTTGTTAGTGTCTCGATAGCATAGTCATTAGGAGCCACAGAGGAAGGCATTCTATCAGTTGCCACTTGTGAGCAGTTGAAACAGGTCAAGGAGCTAGTTCATGAAACAGCCAACTGCAGCCATGTCAGTGTTATTATTACTTTTTTCCGCTGACAATTCCACACTCCAGTTTCCGAAACGATTTCCAAAATAACAATCAATTCAACAGAAGCAGCAGCTTTACCTACTCTGTCCAATGGCAACCAAATCTTATAAGCCACTTATTCTTCTTCCGTCGTGTAATTGTGTGTGAAATCGCCCACAAGTTTTCTGCTATGGCGCACAGCTGTGCCATGCCCTTGTTCCCAGCAGTTGTATATATTCAAGCTGCTCTTCTCAGTCCTTGCAGAAAAAAGACTTCATTTTCCCCTTTTCCATCTCTGAAACTGACCTAGGATGGCTCTTTCCTACTCATAGAATCAAGTGTTCACCCAGCCACGATTCCTGGTCTGTTACTCATCACTGAGATCGGGGGGCGCACATCATGACTATTGATAAAGAATATGTTGCATGATCAAACAATAAAAATATTATGATTTGTTTCTCTGACGGAAGCCAGGACTTATAATAAACAGAATTGTCATTTCATTGTAAAAATATGTTATGTAATTCAGAAAAGTCATTCACTGACATTCTTTACCGCTATACATTTTAACAGAGTAAATCGTGCTTGGGAATACTTTCATTTCGCTTATTTTTTACTTTTGTTCATCTTATGCAGTTAAAGTGGTGAAATAATAAGTGCAATTAGCGCTGTGTGTAAAAATATACAGTGATTACAAACAATAAATAACCAAAACCTGTGATACAGAGTATGATGAAGGCAGTCCTTGAGCTGCCTGAAAGGTTAATCGGTATCTTCCAACCAGATAAGAAGTCTGTGTGAGTAGCTCCTATGGCGCTGAGGATGGAATGGAAGCAGATTTGTGCAAAAGTTCTCTTCTTGTGTGAAAACCTCAGAGAGGAAGACAAAGAGATGCAAAAAACACTGCATAGTGTATACCCTTAGGACATTTGATGTATATAAAGAGCATTTATTGATTAAAAAATTGATATTACAATTGATGTAAAAGTATTGTTAAAACGTTGATCAATTTACTAATGGAGTAAATGAGAAGAAAACTTCCAAGCACTTGTGCTTAAGGAAGCTAATTGCTCGCCGTGGGTAAAACTGAATCCTACTTTGCTAGTTAGCACACCGGCCTTTGGTCATCCGACAGGGAGAATGTGTGCATAGCAAGGAAATGGAAGCAGGCAACGGTCTTTCTAAAGGTGCAGTTTATTGTGCCACCAAAGGTCCAACGTTTCGGCAATAGATTGCCTTATCAAGGATAAGGCAATCTATTGCCGAAACGTTGGACCTTGGTGGTGGCACAATAACTGCACCTTTAGAAGAAAGACCGTGTACCTGCTTCCATTCCTTGCTCTAGTACTTTGGGATGCTGGACCTCCCGGACACAGCGCACGGCAGATAAGTACCCCCCTCGCACCTACTACAGGGTGCATGTACTTCTATATAAGAAGTGTGCATAGATCTGACTATATCATGAAACACAGGGAGGAAATGAGTTTAAACAATCTCCTTTGAGAACCCGCTGCAATAAAAACGTTTAAAAAAGTGTAAAATACCGATAGATTAATCAGCATCAGCATTTACCTGGGGCCATCCTTTAAGGGTGTAGGAAAGGAGATTTCACCAGCAACAAAGGAAAGGGTTCTTTACAGTAAGGGCAGTTACAATGTGGAATTCATTACCCATGAGAGACTGTGATGGCAGTACAATAGATATCTTCAAAAAAAGGTTGGACCTCTTTTTAGTAGGGAAGGTATACAGGGATATAACAAATAAGTATACATGGGAAGGATGTTGATCCAGGGAAAATCATATTGCCATTATTTGAAGTCAGGAGGTTCTTTGCCCTATTAAGACTGCATTGGATATGTTTCACTGGGGTTTTTTGTTTGCCTTCCTCTGAATAAATATACTGTAAATATAAAGCTCTCATTCGTTCCCCTTGCCGGCTAGATCTCCCTAGGAATAAGCAAAAACCTCATGACGTAGAGACATGTCATAGGGCCAGACCAATGACCGGTGGCTACGTCATGTGTGCACCCAGAGGGTTAAACCAATTGTCCTATCACTTCACATTCGTTCCCTTTAGTCTAAGTAGGACTGCACTTACAGCATGTGGCTGCTGCTAGTAAACAAGTGAGGTCGGGAGCAAATGTGATTAAACTAGAGAACAGCCTGTGGCTCAAAAGGCGTAGGGGCTACATGCACGGGAAACTAGCAACCGATCTAAGTGATTAGGCTATGCTGTAATTTCACTGGCATGTTTTCTTATACTTGCATGAGGGAACATTAGCATAACCATTATTAGGACAGATAGTGGGGGGAGTCGCTTGGTAATACAAGCCCTGTCCCTTTGTAAGCACACAAAAGCTGCTATGTCTGCCGCTTTTTGGAATCACAGCCACGCTGATTAATGAAAATAAAAACAAGTCCTTGTAGGTCAGATGTGCAGCTCCGCAGTCACTTAGTGGACACTAAAGAAAGATCAACTACGAGACTCCGTTCTGAATCGCACACGCAATTAGATGTAAGCTCTTTGGGGCAAGAGATTCGATGTCCAGTTGTTAAATATAGGAGGAGGACACTAAGCTCCGACAAGGGCTATCAGAGCCTGATTCTGCGGTAACCGCATTCAAAGATTGGCAACAGATATAGGATCGAACTCGTATTCCCGACTGTGGTGTAGGCACGTTAGGATATATTAACTTTCACGTGAGTGGAAGTTACTGCTCTTGAACTGTGCATTTCCCTGCTGCTCGTTAGCAGTGCGAGGCCATCAGACACACTATGGGCACGTTCATGAGTGAGCTGTAATGTGTCCTACGGCTTTATTAATTATATTGTTTATTTATAAAACGCCACAACATATTCCGAGCGCGGGTACAATGGCCACAGACACACTTACTCATCTAGATTTATGACTTTTAATCATCAAATATGCTATTAAGGATGGACAGACAAAAGGACGCAAATGTGTAACATTTTTTTTTTTTTAACCAAGCACAGTATATGGTATGGTTTCTTTAATCACCTTTGCGCGTCCTTAACAAGGAAGGGTTTAACCTAATCACTAGTACTCTAGGACAGGGGTGCGCAAATGGGGGGTGTGAGATTTTTCTGGGGTCGCGGAGGTGGTGGTTACAGAGGCCCCGGGCCGCTTCCCATTATAATGAAATGCCGGAGACCACGTGAGGCCTTGCAACTAACCTTACGAGATTCAGCCGGCTTGGGGACGCGTTCTCCATGGCAATGCAGCGTCATTTGACGCTGTGGAGTCACGTGATGTCACATGCCCCCGCGCTAGGTAAGGGGGGGCGCAAGAACCGGGGTGGGAGAGCAGCCGAAAAGTTTGCGCACCACTGCTCTAGAAAAACACGAGAGTGAAATTCAGATAAATTGTTGCCAGAGCTGTATCAATATTGCCAACCTATAGTTCTTTAAGGGTAGGATGTGAATTGCCATTGTTGTAGCTGTTATTTTGATCCATGTTTGTAGCATGCTTTTTTACTTTATTGCAAATGCATAGGTAGCTCCTTCCAGCTGGTTTCTATTACGTGAAATTAGGAACATGTCCTAAAATAGTCTGGGACAGAGTTATTAATTATTTCATATTCATTAATATATTTGTAATAATTGGCAGGGTCGTTAGCAGCTATTTATGAATGACCATTGAGCAGCAGTGATCAACATAGACAGAAAAAGTGCCGCTGCGTCTTACCCAATTCAATATTGTGTGAACCTGCTCTCAGTGCTGCAGAAGAAATCTGCTCCATGGAAACTAAACTCTCCCCCAGCCCTGGGAGGACCTCTTCACTGCATGTACAATCAGGGAACTTCTGTAGAGATTTTTCCTGCATTGCAATAACGCCAAGGTCTCATTGTGGTGGGTTTCGTTTTATCCATATGCAAGTTAGCATGTACACAACAATCATGTTGTAAGTTACCGTGGGAGGTTGCTCTCACGGTAAAAGGCTCAGACTTGAGAAACCAAAAGCCTTATAAAAACTACAGATTGCAACAGCACCTGCAGTGTTGTCCGCTAGAGTATACAGCCCTGATATAGCAAGAGTATAGTGCGTATGCTGATTCCATCCATATACATATATATAGTATGATCACACACACACGACATAATTCATAGGATGGACGTTATTACCAGTATTCCGGGTCCGAAATCTTTGCACTGTTGATGTTTCCACCCGTGGACAGAATAGTCCTTGTCCAAATAGTCCTGGTCCAGAATAGTCCTTGGTCGTGGTTTACCGTATAATGTGTGGCCATTTTCTTCCACTTTATAACTGTGGTGTGATATACAAATATTCACAACATACACACACCAACACACACTAAAATAGACATACTGTCAGTCAGTTGTTCCACATTTCCCCTAGTGTGAAGCCCTGTAGTGGCAATAATGATGCATTAGTGTGTTTGAGCGCACTGCGTACTGAATATATAATCTTTGTATGCTAGGCTCCTTTGATTAAGGGATTCAGTTTCCCAGCATGCATTATTGTTTGATTCCGTTTTAGTATTAGCTCATCTGCATTTCTACTGTTTGACTTTCAACCGTTTCACCTGTATGGGCCACATGCGAGTCAGAAATCACAATTATCCAGAAATGTAAAAAAAAAAAGCAAGCCAAACGTTGCGCGGAGCCATATGCTTGAAGATCCCCAAACAGTGAGATGGCAGAATGGTCAGAACAACGAGCAGTGAAAATCTTCGTTCCTTAATAAATGTTTCCTATGTTTACAGGCGAGAACTGATGTGCCAGACTTCACTACAAACTCGAGATTCTGCAGTGAAGCAAGGAAACAGCCATTTGCCTGGTCGATATCAACGCTCAACACAGCCTTGGGGAAAGCGGTGGAGGCGACTAATCGAGAGCCTCTGAAGCCAAACGAGTTTGACAATACAAGATGTTTCGTAGGGGACCTGGACCTAAGGTGGGAAATCTCTGCCCTGTCACTCTCAGGACGTCAGCCAGGTGGAGAAAACGTACTTTGCAGTTTGGGTGAAGATACAGTGCTGAGACGGGTCTTTATGATACATATAACGTTTTCCATTTCATACTCTGCAATCTCTTAAACAGATAAAATCTTTTGTAATTATATTATAGGGCGGGTTCAGTTGAAACAGATGCAAGGTGTTTATGGTTCCATAAGGTAGTTTATGCTGCAGCACTGCTTAGTAATAGGCCGATATTGTTTGACATCATGAGACAGTAAAGCCATAGTGACTTATAACAATTTGCCAGTCCCCAAACGTGGTACACTAGTGTGGCAAAAAATAATATATTTTTAAACAAAAAATTGAATTTAGTTACTGCTGTAGATTGTTTGTGTGAGATGCCCAGGTGCCCCAAGTAAACTGCAAATTGGGGACCAAAGTAATGTAGAAATTATCAAAGGATCCTCCCTCCACCCTCCTTGCCCCCCATGCACACACCATTTGGGGGCATACAGGGAGTTTTGTCATTTCACATGTGATTTACTCGTTCGTGGTACAGGATTTGGTTTTTTTGCAGAGGGACAGGCGGCATGAAAAATGATTTTTGAAGGCAGTTTTCTACTGCCTTATTCAACTGCTTCACTTTTTATCAGAGTCGTGCTCCTTCTTAAGGGCAGTAGACAGGAGACAAGGAGCTTCGAGTATTTCATTGGGGAAATTGACAGTGACTTCTGTACTAGTAGCATAGCAGGACTTGGTAAAAGTCACATTATGTTAATTCCGTTACATAATCCCCTTTCTTTCCCGAGGTTGCAGAACTCCTTGAATGAGAAGAGGAAGCTGCTATATGGCAGCCCGCAGGATGCCCGGGAATTGAAGGAGACCTTCGACCGTGAGTGTCGAGCAGGTGGTTATGGACATTTACAGAAAAACTACCTCACTGAGGAGCAGTTCCAGAAACTCCAGCATTTTGTCAAAATGAAGTCCGCTCTACTGATTGAGAGCGGGAGCTGGAGACAAGAAGAACTTGGCCAGGAAGCAGGTGAAGTACCCTGCTTGAAGTTTACCTAGTGACTTCCAAAAATTGGAGAGGAGGGCCTTTGCCAAGAGGAAGAGTGGAAAGTGTGTTCTGTGGGGAACATCAATATACCTCCACCATGACCTCTTCACTTTAAGGTTCTCCAAGCTGACACGCCCAAAACGATGTAATGAAATAGAAAAGTACTTCCTTCTTTGAAGAAAAAAAAAACTTAAGCTATGTAAACAAGACCGTGCGTGTTATGAAAGCACTTAAACAATCTACATAACATCTAGATCTTCCAGGAAAAAGACTGTCGCAGAAAAAGCAGCAAAACCAAGAAAACAGAAATTGTACTAACAGAGGGTGCAAACCACCATAGTGGTTTTCAGTGATTGGACTTGTGACGGGCAAATGAATGTTGGCATATTAATCGGGGCGCTGAGGAACATTCAAAATGGAAGCATAGTTGCAAGTGCTAGTTTCACCTCCGCTGTACATGGGGTTTGCAAAGTCACTGTGGTCCAAGCCCCTTTTCCGCCTCCGAGTGGAAACTATGCAGCGAACAAGTGTGTATAGGGGAAAATGAAAGTTCACACAACCCAGCGTGTCCTGCGCTGTAAGAAGCAGAAAGACAAGCTTCATCTTTGTCTCCCGCTTCTCATCCTCACACTAGCTAAGGAAAGTTGACACACGCCGTGTATTCTCAACTTGAGCTTCCACCTGTAACGATGAGGATGATATGCCTTTAATTACGCCAAGGACATTTTACTGCTATTTAAAATGTTCCTTTTGTTTTAAGAGAATTATGTAAGTTTTTGTACATATTGCTAACTTTATTTGAATTAAATCTGGAGTGAAAAATGCCTTTTTGTACGATGTAAAAAAAAAACTTTAACAAAAGTTGAGACGCCCAGGATAGTCACTACTTCGATACATATTTGTTGCTTTTTTGCTTAGTATGTTAACTGCTTTCCTCTCTGTGACCCTACTCTAGTGGCACATGTTTTTCAATAAAATACTGCGCGAATTCCAATATTGACAGTTATGGCCTGCACTGCATGGGGGAAATCCAAGTTAAGCCCCCGTAGCTGGCGGGGGGTGGGGGGGGGGTATTTAATAAAACCAAACTCCTGTAGTGTGTGTATTGTTAATATATGCAACAGTAAAAGCATTTTTAAAAAAGACACCATTTTTTTTTGTTTTTTGAACTTTTATTTCAAACACATTAGGTGCTGCAAGTAATACCAGCATTGCCATGCTCTCTGACACTGGCTGGGTGCTGTGATTCAATGTGTCCTTGTTGAAGGAAACACTTTGCTTAGCAAAAGATCCAAGCCAGCTATGAGCGGGCCAAAAACATCATTGTGTTTACTCGTCCTCATGCAGCCATCAAAGCACTGGTTACAAATCTTTGTGAAACATAACACTTTATGAACAATAAAAAAAAAGCCCTTTATTGTAATGAATGATGAGTACTTGAGAGTTTTTACAATTGTACGGTCACATGTAAAAAAAAAAAAAAAAAAAAATTTGTGTGGTCTTGATTTAAAGGGGAGATTTCAGTTCCCACAAAAATCTTTGTGAACAATTTTTATCTAATGCAATTACCTTCCTTTTTTTGTACCATTTGATCTGTTTTCACCTATTTAAATGGTGTATTTTATTACTACAATGAGCTAAAACCTAATAATATGAATGCCCAGCCATTCTCATTAGGGACAGTCGTTATTAGACCGTAAAGCAGAATTCTTTCTACTGTTTATTTATTTATTTAACGGGATGGAAATTTAGATCCCCGGCGGAGCTAATCTGGTTATGTCAGAAACCGGTCACTCCCCAATTTCAATCCGGCAGCAACAACAAAAACAGGGTGGAGGAATGGAGAGGGGGAAGGAACTAGTTAGGTGGGATGGCTGCTGTACAGAACTTTACTAAAAAGATCAAGATAAGAATTTTTTCTGACAAGACCGGATTATAGTCTGCAGGCCTGTGGGAAGTGGAGAAAGATCTATAGTCTGCAGCCTGGTGAAGTGGAGAAAGATTGTAGTCGACCAGCCTGGGAAGTGGAGAATATTATAGTCTGCAGGCTGGTGAAGTGAGCAAGATTATTGTCTGAGGCATGGTGAAGTGGGAGAAAGATTATAGTTGCAGGCCTGGTGAAGTGGAGAAAAAAAACAAAAGATTCTTGTCTGCAGGCACGGTGAAGTGGAGAGAAAAGAAAGATTATTGTCTGAAGGCCGGGTGAAGTGGAGAAAGAAAAGATATGTCGCCGGCCTGGTGAGAGGAGAAAGATTTAGTCTGCAGGCCTGGTGAGTGGTAGAAAGATTATTGTCTGCAGGCCCTGGTGAAGTGGAGAAAAAGATTATGTTGCAGCCTGGTGAATGGAGAAAATTATAGTCTGCAGGCCTGGTGAAGTGGAGAAAGATTATTGTATGCAAGGCCTGGTGAAGCGAGAAAGACTATAGTCTGCAGGACCTGCGTGGAAGCGGACGGAGAAAGATGATTGTTCGCAGGCCTGGTGAAGTGGGACGCAAGATTATGTCTGCAGGCTTGTGAATGAAGCGGAGAGAAAGAAAGGATTATTAGTCTGCAGGCCCTGGTGAAGTGGAAAAAGATTATAGTCTTGCAGGCCCTGGTGAGTGGAAAAAGATATTGTCTGACAGGCCTGGTGAAGCGGAGAAAGATTCTAGTCTGCAGGCCTGGTGAAGGGGGAAAAAGATTTATTAGTATGCAGGACTGGTGGAAGTGGGAAAAAGATTATGTCTGAAGGCCTGGTGAAGTGGAGAAAGACGATAGTCTGCAGGCTGGTGAAGGTGGAGAAAGATTATAGTCGGCAGGCTGGTGAAGTGGAGAAAGACATAGTCTGGCAGGCCTGGTGAGTGGAAGAAATGATTTATAGTCTGAAGGCTGGTGAAGTGGAGAAGACTATAGTCTGCAGGCCTGGTCGGTGAAGGGAGAAAGATATAGTCTGCAAGGCCCGGTGCTTGAAGTGGGAAAGATTATTGTCCTGCAGGCCTGGTGAAGTGGGGAAGAAGATATTGTCTGCAGGCGTGGTGAAGGGAGAAAGATTATCTGCAGGCTGGTGAAGTGGAGAAAGATTATAGTCTGCAGGCCTGGTGAAGTGGAAAAAGATTATAGTCTGCAGGCCTGGTGAAAGTGGAGAAAGATTCTTGTCTGCAGGCCTGGTTGAAGTGGAGAGAGAAAGATTATGTCTGCAGGCCCTGGTGAAGTGGAGAAAGAGGAAAGATTATTGTTCTGCAGGCTTGGTGAAGTCGAAGTGGCGAAAGAATATATAGTCTGATGCCTGGTGAAGTGGAGCGGAAAGTGGGAATTGACAGGAGAAGTTGCCATGTGAGCACTACTGATACTGTGGGCCTTATAAAACGCTGGAAAACCCAAAATAAAAAACGGGGGGTTGGTAATTCTGCTTTCTTAACCCCTTTGAGTAGCAAAATAGCGAGGTACTCAATGGACTTTTAAGCTTGTTTGCTGGGGGAGCTCAGAATGCTGATGTCTGTGCACAGGCAATGGAAGGGGAGAACTTATCGTCATTTACGGAGCAGTAGTGACACCACGAGGAGCGGTCACATGATCCCGATCTGCTGGGAGAGGTGCTTGTGGCACTTAAAAGGTGAACGGGGCACTCACATGCGCCCCTGCCCTTCCACGAGTATCACCTAGCTACGTGTTCCATGCAGCAAGGGATTCTGGGAAAATGACATGCCAATGAGTAAACAGGCACTGTGCCCTGGAAATCCATCCTTACATGGAACACTAAAAGCTAATGCTCGCTGTTAACACAGCTTTTAAAGCACAGCATGGGAATCAGTGCAAAGCCAGAGAAAGAGAAACCATTCACGGAATGTTCAAAATTTATGTGGTCTCATAGTGTGTACGTGGTTATAATGCTGGCTATTGCAATTTTCAAGGCTTGTACGAGTTTACCCATCCAGTTTTCAAGGTATGGTGGGTGATTAAAGGTGACAGAAACCTCTACTGTATTGCATATGCATACGTGTGAAGGGTTTCTTGTCACCTTTTTCACCCCACCAGAACTTAAAAGTGTGTGTGTGTGTGTGAGTGCGGGTTGTGTGTGGTGTGTGGTGGTGTGTGTGTGGTGTGGTGTTAGTGTGTGTGTGGGGTGGTGTGTGTGTGTGTGTGTGTGTGTGTGTGTGTGTGTGTATCTTATACCCACAATATATATACACAAAAAAGCTAAGAGGGAATATCAGAAACATGTATTAAGGGCGATTCAATAAGAACATAAAAAGGTAACTCAAAAAATAAAGGAATGATCGGTGCATGAGAACAAGGATAACGTATAAAACAACAAGAAAAAGAAATCTAAAAATGAGCACTCCAGAAATCCCTAGAGATTTATACCAAACTTGTTACTTAGGTGTGCAACATCACACTCGTCATGGCATTAGCGTGTATTTAGTGTGTAGGGTGCTGTAAGGTACATTCAGTAATTTGTGGAAGGTATGCACTTCTGGGTTATCAGGGTCCCGCCACTTTTTGGTTTTATGATGTTGTAACTTGTTATAATTGGTTAATTTAAAGTTTGGGTAGATTATCTAGGGAATAGTCGGAGTGTGCAGGTGGTGAGAGAGTTAGTTTGTTTGTGTGGGGAGGAGATATTAGATAGAAACCCACCCCCCCACGGAAAGAGGGCCCACCCCCCCTTCTCCCTCCCCCCCCCCACCCCCCCTCATTCCCCCCCCCCCCCCCCCCCCCCCCCCCCCCCCCCCCCCCCCCCCCCCCCCCCCCCCCCCCCCCCCTTACATACAACTAAAACCGTTATGTGTATCATTACAAAAGTATCAACTAATATATTGTGGCGTTGGTAGAAAGTGAATGATGTATAAATGGTGAAACGAACAAATTTCAACCCCCTGTGATATAGATTATAGAAGCAACCAGTGTAAAACCAATCCAATGGTGCGATTAGATATGAAGTCCAAAGCCTGGAAAAAAGTTTCCCTGATGGAGCAGGCAGCAGCTTTGAGTAATCCTGCCTGAGCACTGGAGCCGACAAAGAAAAAAAAAGAAAAAGAAGCTGCCAGCTCCATAGCATACTGCTGCGCCAGAGGTTTATTGCGAGCAGTTGCCCGTTTCTCCGCAGCAGTAGCCGGCGCGCGCCCGGAGTGACGGGCCGCGCGCCGAAAGCAGAGGAAGAGCGGCCCGTCGATCGGGGCGTCTCCCTACCGCTGCGGGTCCGCAGGGTTCCACCGGAACACCCCTGCCGCTGTCACCGATTCGCGGGACAAAGGGCTCCCTCGGGGCGGAGCCTGGAAGCGCGTGAAGGGGCCGCACGCTGCCGAAGACGCCGTGACCGGCGTCTAGAAGCGCGGACCACGCCGAGGGGCGGCACTAGCAAGCCGGGAGATTTCACGGCTTGCGGTACCGACCACACTCGAATAAAAGGTGTCGGGTAATGTAATAATGTTATGCCATATTAGTAAAAGATGAACAAGTCATTCTCGGACATGCACTCACAAGTGGATAAAAACACAGTTGAGAGAAATATTTGTAGGTTGGAAGTACCCGCTGGGAAAAAACGGGTCCGGTGTAAGTCAATGTTTTTGAAGAAGGTGGTGGGTCTCAATTTCGTTTGGACAGCCGTGTTGTAGAGGTGTAAATCAATCTTTGATATAAGGGGCGTGAAAGGGTTCTCCTTATCCCCGATGCCATGTGATACCTTTCTGCCTCCACCGGGCCAGTGTCGCATGTAGACAGCGGCTTGTGTTAGGGTCGAACACTCCGCCACACCTTACTGTTTCTTTCCCGGTGAAACATAATCAGTCACAACATCCTGACACATCTCGTACATGAGGACTCCTTAGTGGGTCCTTTCATCACCTGATGAAATGAGTCGGCGACGTGACGGGAGGAGCCATTTAACATGCAATAGGGGCAGCAGAAGAGTATCAGGGTCAAGGACTACAGGTTCCGAACGAAATCATGCCCCCCCACCACCAGTCGGCTCAGTGTTTGTAACACCGAGACCATACTTCACACTCGTGAGCCCACCCCATTTCACACATATGAACCCATCATCCCGCCCATCTTCACGTTATTTCTCTCCCCTCTGTCTCACTCTGCACTTACCACTCAATAAATGACCCCACTAACACGCAATACATGGCCCCGCCTCACATATATTCTCTAACCCACGTTCAATGTTACTCCCGTTTCCTCACGGACCCCTCTCTCCGCGAACGTAGCGCCACGTCCCGCATGTACACCCCAATCACGCAAGACCCCTGCCGCACCCGCAGGCACTGCCCACGGCACGCCGAACACAAGGCCACTATCAAAATATATAACAAACAAAAACCAACCACAATGCAAAAATTCCCACACCCAAATACATTGACAAAAAAACACCCTCTCCCAAATACAATAAAAAAAAACCCAAGAACATGAAATCCCCCACATAATATTAAAAGCAATTCATAGTTAACAAAAAAAAAAAAGATATCACTCCCACCCACCAACATCTATAAAAACGTAATACATATTTTAAAAAAAAAATTAAATTATTAAAAAAAAGGCCCAATGCATATAAAAAAAAGCCAAATACTATAAAACCAAATATGCATGCAAAAAAAATCATTGTATATAACAAAAACCCCAATACATATAAATAAACCCCAGGAGATAAAAAACAAAAATGCATATAAAAAAAAACATACATCCATAAAATGCCCCAATGCTATAAAAAAATACACCAAAACATTATAAGAAAGACAACCCCCCCTCCCCCACAATAATACAGGATAACCGCGTGGATTGTCAGGCCGGACACCGGGTCTGAGGGGGGGGGGGGAAATGGACGGCAATGCAAGTTTGGCCTCTGTCCAGGCTGCGCCCGGTCCTCTCGCGCCCCAGCCATGCCCTAGATCTTTCTCAGTGCAGACCTCTATGCCCATTGTGCTTCTAACGCTTGCGCTCACACTGAAAGCTGGGCCAAGCTTAATTCTGGCACGATGACGTCAGAGAGGGCCCCGTTTTTGCGCGCCGGCATGAGAAGTCGGGCGTGGGACAGAGAGAAGAGATAGAAGAAGAGGACCAATCAGCGGACGGGGAGAGCTTGGGGCCCCGGCGCGAGAGGACTGGAGGCAGGGACTGGACAGTGGTGGGTACAACTTATATATATATTTATATATATGTGTGTATATATATATATATATATATATATGTATTTGTAACAGGGGACTTATCCCTGTTCAGTAATGTGCCTTTAATCCAGCAGTGTGGTGGTTAACCTCTGGTAGTTAATTACTAAACACCACCTGCCTGATTGAGATTGTTTACAAAAACCTGTCTATTCAGACAGGAAGTGACTCTCTCCTTAGCTCTGACTGAGAGCTGACCTTTGGAGCTGACCGGTCTTGAGCTCTGCACAGCAGAGCTGATTTTCAAGACACAGGGAAAACTACTGCACCTGAAGCTGAACCAGGAAGTGAGAAGATTTTCCCTCCAAGAAACAGATAAGACTTTTATTCTTAAGAGACTGCTTATATCTGCTTATTTTCATGCTATATGTTTTGGGGCTGGGAGACCTGCTTAACGAATGGAGATGTGAACTAATTGCATAGGATTTCACTAGAAATACTCCCAAGTGAATAGAAGCTTGGTTCCCCCCCTGTGTTTGGATGAATTTCCTGATGAAAAGGAAAAGGCACAATAAAGCCTTATTATAATTTCACATTATAAACGACTCCAAGTGTGTACCTCTGTGAACGTCCGTCTACAGTGTATATATATATATATATATATATATATGATGTAATTATATATATATAAAAGTGGCACTGTGTGCTCATTTACATGTCATTTCCCAGAATCCCTTGCTGCAGTGGAAGTGCTGTGTGCTGGGTGATAATGGTGAATGGCGGGGTTGCAGACCTATCTAAGACATGCAGATGAGCATACAGCTGTATTTACATTTGCATATCCACCGGGTGGACGTCACTTCCGGTTGAAGGAGACCACGCGGAGAGTATACAGGAGAGGACACCATTGCTGAGTCGGACGGCAGTATTGGCTTATGAGAGCCTATCTCATACCTGCTTGTTTACCGTGTACACTTGTGAGTGGGCATTTGTCTGTTTTTATTGTTCCATAAACCGAATTGTTATACTTTAATGCACTAGGTGTGCGCCTGTTTTTTTTCTTTTTTTCCCCATATATATATATATATAGATATATATATATATATATATATATATATGGGTAACAAGATCCCGGATCGACCTTGCTGGCTCTCAGGTGTCAGTACATTCATGATTAGTAGCTTCCACCTGAGTTAACTTAGGATGACGGCACTCAGAAAATATGTTTCCCGGGCATAAACTGATAGGGGGCTTACTTCAACCCTGTCACATACCTCCCTGTTTGTGGTGGCTCAGGCCCACACGGATGAAGCCGGGACCCTCACTCTTCTCTTGACAAACAATCAGCCATTTCGCTGTTCTTTCCAGGTCTATGGAATATCAAAAGAGAAGGTTGGAGGGCCATATACCACCTGGTCAACCTTTGATGGTGCCTTCATGGTGTTTAACCATCTTCAAGCGCATGGTCGTGACCAGGGTGAAAGTGTACTCCGGCGAGGCGACATAATGTATCAAGGCATCAATTGCCCCATTTTTACAGCGAGGCACCTCCTTCAATAACGGAATCCTCACTTCCCTTGAGAACAGCTTACGGCTGATGAAACAGTATGTGTGTTCAACACCACAAAATGCGAGACAGCACTGCTCCCAGTCCTACCTCTGAGGCATCTGGCTGGATGCTGAAGGGCTATTTAAAATCTGGGGTCCGAAGAGCGGGGCACTCTGACAGGAAACTTTTTTAGCATGTTCAAAGGCATCTTGGCACTCCCAAGACCATTTAACGTGGGTCGGGGGGCACTTTTTTTTGTAAGATCTGTTAGGGGTGCAGATATTTCTGAAAAATGGGGATAATACGCCGGTTAATACCAGGCTAACCAAAAAGGGAGCGGACCTGTGTCTTTGTCTGTGGGGTGGGTGGGGACTTCCTTTATGGCGGCCAACTTGCTAGTAGTGGCCTTACTATCCTCCCCCAACGGCATTAGCCCAAGGCTTTGTAGAAGATTTACCCGGGCAAATTTTTGGATTGCAGTGAGCCCTGCTTCTTCTTAAGATGTTAGGATGCCATTAACCTTTTTATTATGCAGACTGCCAGTGTCTGCTATAGAGGACAATGTATCCAAAGTACGGAGCGGCATAGGCCCTTATGGGGTCGTAGTACCTGTCCATAAACCTTTGGATGTGGGCTTGGAGCCCCATGTACCCAAATGGCATTAGTGACGAAGGGTATACCCGAAGAGGGGTGGCGAAGGCAGTGTGCATTTGGATTCTTCCGCTGAGGTATCGCAATTATCCTTTCGTGCGATCTAGGGTATGAGATATACTCTGCTTCCCAAGCGAGTCAAGCAATTCATCACCCTAGCATTGGAGATGCCATCAATCTGATCCTACAGCATTTACCTTTGCAGATCCACGCAAAAAACCTTCACCATTCCCATAGGTTTTAGGCGAACAAACACGAATAGGGCTGGCTACACCATTTGGAGGGTGGGAGCTCCTCGATCACGCCCAATTCCAACATGTCTATTATTATCTCCCTCGTCTACCAGTCTTTTGCGGCCCCTTGCAATCTATAGGGACGGGACCCGTACTTTTACGGAAGGTTATGTATCAATCCTATGGGACCTATAAAATTTAGTCTTGCCTTCGCGGAAGCTAGCTCCAAAAGAAAAAAATTGGGAAACTGGTCATAATTCTAGTAGGTATGACCTTTGTTCCGTTGGTACTGCCCCCCCTGGGAACCTGATAGTCATGTAAGTACTACCTTTGGAAGCTGCGGACCCCCCAAATCCGTCTTCTCTCTTCCAGAGGGGGGTGACGCGATCTCATCGTTTTCCAGGGGTTTCAGAGGTTCACGTGGTAGATTTGTTACCCTTTCCTGGACCCTGTTGAGAGATTCTAGTTTTCAACCTCCCCGGTTTGCGGCGGGGAGGAGAAGGAGAACTTGGAAAGGACCCTGCCCACTTTGCAAAGAGTTAATCTCTGAGTCTGGGTAGTAGGTAGTTAGCATACTTTGGTCCCCAGGTAGGAAGACCCTCAAGCGAGCATTTGGTTTGTATGCCTCTCGTGCGTTCGTGGGCAGATTTGAGGTTTTCCTTAGCAAACCAACTATCATGTCTAGGCGGGTTTATAAGGTCTATGACATAATGAAGGGTATTTGGAGGGGGAAGGCTCCTCCTCCAGGATTCCTCATAGGTCGAGAATACCACGAGGTTGGAGGTCCCATATAGGAGCTCAACCGTGGGGAACGCCTGGAGAGGAAGATTGGGGAACTTCTCGTACCGCACACAACAGGAAAGGGAGAAGTTCACCCAAGCCGCTTTTAGTGTGCACAAACTTTCTACGCATGTGTTTTTAAAGTACAGTTAAACCTTCTCTACCAATCCTCATCCGCGGGGATGGTAGACTGCAGGTCCGGACGGATTTTCACCTCCAATAACTTTAGGACTCCTGGCATTAACTTTGCCATGAAAATTGTGTCCCTGGTCAGTGTAACATTACTTGGGGAAGTGCCTACCCTAGAACATGTTCTAACAATCTGTGAGCAACCTGTTTGGCAGTGGCTGATCTTCAGGAGGGAAGACCTCCAGGATATCTGGTGGCATAATCACACAACGAGTATAAATTTTGTCCACTTCGCAGAGGGTTTCATAAAGGTCCCCGACAGATCTACCCCAATTTGCTCTCGAATGGGACGCTACCAAGGGAAGGAACCAAGGTGAGCCGGCCATTCTGTCCTTTTTGGCTAGTTACTGGCATTCAGGACATGTCTCACATCAGTTTTCATGAGTCACCATGTATGCCATGGCCAGCTTAAAACCGGGACGAGATGCGGTCCGTGGTTTTATCTCTGCCCATAAGACCACCCATGAGTAGATATGGCTAGGGTGAACACCGTTTAAATCAACCCTAGGACAGCATGTCGGAATGACCTCCCTGTTTGTGAACCTTATTCACACGATTATAGAATGTCATTCAACACGTTCAAAAATGTGGAAACAACTTTACACACCCTTGGTTCATCATTATCTTGGTTGTTGACCTGTACCCACCTTCTCATATTTGTCTAGCCAGAGCTGTGTCCTCACTTTCTCTGCCTCTGACCGAAGTTAGGAAAGATCCAGGTCGTTGGCAAAATTCCCTATCTACGTGTTCCCCACCCTGGTCATCCCGGCCATGGACCTGCAGTCCTTTGGGCTGACTATGGTTACCAGGTAAATGTCCAGCCTTTCTTAAGCCAGTTCCCTTTTTCCGCACGTCTCTGTTCTCCGCGTTGTCTTTGGGAACATTTTCCTACGTGGGAAACATCTCTGGGAAGAAAGGGACAAACTCCGGGCCGCTCCGGTGACACAGAGAAGTAGTGCTCGTAGCTGTAGGATAGGGGCAAAATGTTTCGCGGGTTTGGTAGGCCAGTCCTTCTGCAGTTAGATCAGGCGGCAGTAGCCAGGCAGGTCAACTCCGCCTAGTAGGGCTAGCCTCTTGATCCTGGATACGCAGTTTACGGAGTTCGCCGTCGGCCGTTTCTCTTTGTATCACCTGGATACTCGTATTTTTAATATAGGTGTTTGCCGGCACCGTCCAACGTCGTCCACTAGAATCATGCGAATGGGAAGGGACAATAAGTCATAAGTTGCTATTGTGTAATTAGGCCCTCTTAGGATCAGGGTTTTGTTCCAGAGCCCGAGTCCCAGCATGGCGTGACTTTTGTCGCCTCAGCCCAAGATATGCGTGGACGTACGACGGATTGTGGTCCGCCTACGGAGACAAGCTTGTGCAGGGTTCTCCATAATGAACGTCCATCTTACATCCTCTCCTGGAATCCGCACCTCGTGTCAGAGCGGAAGCTCTCGACGGGGCTCGGGTGTTTGGACTCTCCGCTGTTGGACTGGTCCTCCCTCTGGTTAGGTGGTGTTTATCCTCCACCGGGTGGGACAGGAAGGTCCCAGGTCTCGGGGAATACTGTGGGTGGCGGCCTCGCCTTAAAAGAGTCGGGAAAATCCAGTGACTACTCGGACCCAGGATGGGCGTCGAACACGCGGGAGTTGTACCAGGAACCCTCCGAGATGGGAGAAGGGTTCGCTTGCCATCGATCAGGGACTGATCTCCCGGCTGGCGGGTTGTGACCCTCGATTGTATGCTCTCCTGCCTCTAGCATCACCGGAAGCAACTGGGTGTGTGCACGGCAGTCCAACTATCTGTTGGGTGTCGTCGCGCCCAGGAGTTTTTCCACCAAGCGGAGCCGCTGAATCCAGGGAAATGCAGCGTGGTCTTTTTACCGAGGAGGCGGGGGGCAGACAGGAGGGTGGCAGTATCTGTATGAACTGCTCGAGCAAAACTGTTCGCGATCTCGCCTTGTCATGTTTTTCCCGGTTGGTATCGCACGGGTACATAAGCTCTACTAAGCGGTTGGGCTATGACCCGGGTCTGTCTCTGTTTGTATATTGACTGCCGGAACCGCCGTCGAGTAGGTCTCGAGAGTGTGCCTAGGCGATCCAGAATAGCCGCCTTTAGGCTGATAGTCCTTGGCCTCGTCTGTCGGAAGAGCCTGGTAGCTGCCTGAGCTCTCCCTATGAGGAGTGTGAGCCCGCTCGTTACCCAGCGATCAAACTGTCCAGCCGTGGTGCCGTTGCTACCCTTATCAAAAGTGAGGAAAATGCCTCGGTGCGTCTTCGTTTGGCTTGCAATTTTATGCAGAATCACGGTGGGGATGAATTTGGAATTCCCTAGTTCTGCCTGGGGGTGGCTGGGCCTTTCGGCCAGCAACTGGTTAGTAGCGTTTTCCTCGCGCCGGGCCGGCTCACTTGCCATCTTGCTGGGCCTGTCACTCAACTTGTTTGTTCTCTGCTACTGGAGTGTGCTCCAAAAATCGAGATAAAATTGTCTCCATTTTTTCCCCCCCGTCTGTGTGTGTGTGTGTGGCCATTCAGACTACAGGGCCCGTCCAACAATCCCCTCTGATAATCCCCCACTGTGGGCAGAGAAACAGCTGTTGCGAGGTCAGGGACATCCACATGTGTATTTAGGATAAATGTAAAACTTCAGTGGTTTATTTCTCCACAGCAACATAACATGCGGGTGACACTGTCCCTTTACGCAAATAAAGCCTGCTCCACGTTGGAGAAAAACTGACTAACACCGCAGTCCTGGCTAGCAGGGTGGCTGGCTAAAAACCATAACCCAACCGTAAGAGTCGTTTTTAAAGCGCATGCAATCAATGCAAGAAATCTTACTTTGGCTGACAGTAAGTGGTGCTGTATCCTTCGTGGCTAGCGAGCACATCTTAGCCATGTGCTCTCCCCTAGAACACAGGCAGCTACGCTGTAACAAGATCCTATTCCCTTGCTGGCTTCATAGGTGTCAGCTTACCATCATATTAGACTAGATTCCACTGGTTCACCCTTATTACGTGTGGAATGAGCACACTAGGACATATGTTCCCAGCATAACTGATAGGGGGTTGACTTCACCCGCACAGGCCTGCAGACAGATAATAGAGTTGACCTATGGAAGCAATTGTTTTGGAGCATGGCTGGGGCACCAAGTATTAGGAACTAGCATTGTAGATAAGTCAGGTCCACATTTCTGCTTGTTTTAATTGGGAGCGTTGTGTATCTCCCTTCGGATAACTGGGCCAAATTGAATATGTGGGCAGTGTTGGGAGGGTGGTGGGCTATATGGGTTACTCCCAGATGAGATTATTGTTTGTGGTTTGGGTTTCCATTTCGCTACTACAGTTAGTAGCACCCCCAAAAAGTAATCATTGAATATATTTGCAAGCTGTTAGTTGGGGTTTGTCAGAGTAATATGGCCCCTTAGTGATATTACTTGGTTATTGATGGTTAGAAGGTTGGAATATATTGTTGATAACTCCAGAAGTACTGTAGCTGGGTTTGATGTTGTTCTGGTGAGATTGTCAGAGTAATATTGTGCTTTTGCATGCCTTGTTTGCCTTGTGCACATATTGCGCGTGCATCTGTAGTGATGAGGATCCTGGTGGTGCCAGTATTTTGTGGCTTTTCCACACAAGGCCTCCCTGAATGGTAGATCTTGCTAACGGTCAGGTGTAACCCATGGAAGGTGGGCCCCCGTTTACCCTTATTTCTGCTTAGTGAGCGATGGGTATGCACAGATTTTTAGAACTCGGATTGGAAATAGTCGCGCGCAGAATCAGAATCGGTCAGGATTAATCCAATTCTGCCAAGGGCAGTTGGAGGTCAGCCAGAAACTCTTGTGGTTGTTAAAAAGTTTCTAAATGTTCTAGTGAGGAGAACTTGGCTTGGCTGATTGGGGCGGTTTTAATTTTCTTACACAGTACACTATTGCATGGTCACTGAAAATGTCAGTTAGGATGCCAGAGGATTGGATTCTGCTGGATTTGAGGAAAGAATCCAGTATCTAGCAAGGAATGGTTATGCGATTTCAAGGTTTGTTCGTGTGGGTTGGGAAAGGAGTGCGATAGATAACGCGACTTGATTTGTAGCTGGATTTTATGGTTTTAGGTCAAGCAATTGAAGTTGAAATCCCCAAGAAGTAGCAGCTCACTCTTCGACATTCAGAGAGGAAATGGAGCCAGAAGAAACTGGTGGAATATCAGCCAGGACTGGAGAGGGGCTTTAGGGGGGCGGTAGATGCCAGCAAGCAAGATGGGCTTAGAAAGGGGAGGCAGATTCTGCCAACTAGGATTCAAAAGAGGGTGTGCTTCAGGGCAATTTAACATTGTAAATTGTAAGGTGCCTGCATATAAAATAACATCTAAGATCTAAGATAATCGTGCGTTACAAAGACTATTCCATTGTAACTAAGCTTTTGTTCCTCGCTTCAAGAGTTCGTTTAGAACTGAGGGATTTGCGATGATGAATCCTGCAAGGGCAGCAGAACGAAAGATTACTTTCGGCGGAGAAAACAGGGGTCGCATGTGGCGCCCCTAGCCAAAGACTGTCGCACGGCTCTATGTGCGCACCAACCCTGCTCCGGGAATTGGTTGCCCTTTGCGGCTTTATTTTCTGTGAAGTTCGATCCATGGATATTTTTTGTTTTTGCTCTGTCCCAGTAAGTGTTTTTATTCGTGTTATTTGTAAATCAAGCTGTGTGTGTTTCTCGTGTAAGTAAATCCCAATTTATTTTATCTCATGCTTTGCTCAATCAAAGGATCCGGTAATTAACGGTGTTAAACCATTGGTCTCCCATGACAGGCTTTTACAGCTTGCACTGCATTGATAACATTGAAAAATGTTATTCTAGCAACTCCTGTGTCATACCCTCTGCTGTAACCTTTTTAGCAGTGTGTCTTATGCTCTGTACCTATTAACAGGTGTACTATTTCACCTATCTCTGCCTGTGTGTGAGATGCGGAGGAGCGCTCCACTCCTGTCTCTAACTGGTTGATACTCGGAGCCTTCAGCTAATTATAGCACCTTGAAAACTAGTGACTGACTTCATAAACAATAGCAGGGTATAGGAAATTAAAAAAAAAATATATATCATATATTATATATATAATATATATATATATATAAATAAAATTTACAAAAATCAGCACTTAACAGATACCACTAAAATTTTGTGCAGCAAATATTTTGAGATATACATATATTTTACCATAAATAATTGCATGTGTTACCTTGTCTTTATAGGAGGTGCTCGGCTAGCTTGTAGTCCTCTGTTTACATTGACAGAGGACTAAAGTAACGGTACTATTTTCATGTGCCTACTGTTTGTTAGGCCTGCTGTTGTATATGTTCCTTTCTGTAAGTATGTGTATATATATATATTATTATCGGACTGTACACCCCCCTCCTCTCTACTCCTGTCAGTTTAACCCACTGGCGAGTCTTAACCAGCGGAGTGGGCGGCGGTCTCCCGCATTTTCCTGCGTCGCCCATTGCAACTCCCATGAACATGGCTGCGCGGCGTCAAAGACAACCACGTTGCCTTGACATGGACACCTCACACGTGACGTCACGATCGTCAAGTTTGATGGCAACAGGGGAGTTTTGCAGTAAAATGCGAGTGCATTTGTCAAGCTATGTATGTATGTATGTATGTATGTATGTATGTATGTATGTATATGTAATACTATAATATATTATTATATATATATATATATATATATATATATATACACACAAACAAATTGAATCTGGCATCCACACCTGATTAATGAAAGGGTATTATAATACCATAATATTAACTCTAAATTTAAGCTTGGTCGGTGCTTGCCAGACACAATCAAATGTAACACAAAATCTAATAACTGAGGACTAAAGTGTTACCCCAAGGCGTTAGAATTGTTGTACCAGCCGCTACTGCTGACACTTGGAACTGATTACTTCAGGCATTCCTTTCAGTTGGGACCACAGAAAGCTGGCCAGATGTTGACGGCAACAGCACTCGACAATGGGGGACTAAGTACTACAAAACAATTTTTTTTCCCCAATTGTGCTTTGAAAGACTGTTCATATTGATTCGATTACAAGATCCTCTTAAGGGACCATTAGGATCTATCCAACCTTCAATGAGCGGTACTTCTGTTACACATCCATGTTGTCATATATTGGAGCATGGACTTGATCAACTTAGCTCTTTCTCACCACAAGTTTTCCAACAATTATGGGATTACCTCATGTATATGATATTATATCTCCTGGTATGTGTGTTCTGTTTGTGATATTTAGTCCTCAGTTATGTGTTCCTTCAGTTATATTCACATTAGTGACTGGCCGGTCTGATGGACTCAGGGTTAATGTTCCCTGAATTTCTTCTATACCTCTAGCTGTATTATTGTAATCTTTGCATATAGGTTTATACCCTGTCTCTGGTGTGTGGTTGGCACTATCTGTCTATTTTGGGACCACGTTTTGGTTTTATATGTTTTAAGTTGTTATAATTGAATACATTAAAGTGAATATTTCTCAGGGATATTTTGAGTGCTCATTTTGAGAGTTATTGTTTTTTTCTTATGTTACATAGTTGATGAGGTTGAAAAAAGACATAGGTCCATCAAGTTCAATATGCTAAATTAGACAACAGATTACTTTATCCATATCTATACTTACTTATGATTCCGAGGAAGGCAAACAAAAAAACCCATTAAGGGGAAAAATTCATTCCTTCCTGACTCCAAGAATTGGCAATCGGATTATCCCTGGATAAATCCTTCCCATGTATACTCATTTGGTATATCCCTGTACAGGCATACCCCGCATTAACGTACACAATGGGTCCGAGCATGTATGTAAAAGCGACAAGTACCTAAGTGAAGCACTACCTTTTTTCACATTATCGATGCATGTACTGTACTGCAATCGTCATATACATGCATAACTGATGTAATAAACACATGTAACAGGCTCTATAGTCTCCCCCCTTTCCCACAGCCGGTACAGGTAGGAGTGGTATTGGCTGTTCAGGACGTGCTGACAGCGCATGCGTTAGCTGGCGTTTGCCTATTGGGCGATATGTCCTTACTCGCGAGTGTACCTAAGTGAGTGTCCTTAAACGGGGTATGCTGTAATACCTTTCCCATCTAAAAAGATGTCCAACCTTATTTTGAACAAATCTATTGTATCTGCCATCACCAGTCTCCATGGGTAATGAATTCCACATTTTAACTGCCTTACTGTATAAAGAACCCCTTTCCTTTGTTGCTGGTTGAATTTCCTTCCTCCAACCTTAAGGGATGGCCGAGTCCTTAGTACTGCCCGTGGGATGAATAGTTCTTTTGAAGATCCTTGTATTGTCCCCGAATATATTTGGTATAGTTATCATATCGCTCTTAGACACCTCTTTTTTAATGTAAATAAATCTAATTTAGCTAGCCTCTCCTCATAAGTTAGATTGTCCATCCCCTTTATTAATTTGGTGCTTCTCTGCACGCTCTCTAGTTCCATAATGTCTTTTCTTAGGATTGGTGCCCAAATTGTACTCCATATTCAGGTGTGGTCTTACTAGTGCTTTGTAAAGGGGCATAATATGTTACCTTCCCTTCCATCCTTTGCCCGTTTGATGCAAGATAAGATCTTGTTTGCCTTGAGCTACTGCATGACATTGGGCACTATTGCTAAGCCTGCAGTCTACAAGCACCTCCTAAATTCTTCTCCATCAGGATCCCCCAATATATCTCCATTTAATTTGTAAGGCGCCTTTTTATTCATTGCAATCCCAATACATTTATCTGTATTAAACCTCATTGCCATGTACTGTACCTGCCCAGGTTTCCAGTTCTCTCAAGTCCTTCTGAAGAGAAATTACATCCTGCTCTGTTCTATACCTTACACAATTTAGTAATCATCAGCCAAAGATGGAGACTTTTCTCTCGATCCCCAACCTCAAGGTCATAATAAACAAGTTAAAAAGCAGGTGTCCTAGGACCGATCTTGAGGTACTCCACTCACGACTTTAGCCCAACCTGAAAAAGTTCCATTTTATGACAACCCTCGTTGTCTGTCTCCTTAACCAGTTTCAATCCCAGGTGACTATATTATTACTGATTCCAATTTCTTTATTTTGTACACCAACCTTTGTGTGAAACCGTATCAAAAGCCTTTGCAAAATCTAAGTAGACCACATCAACTGCATTACCTCGTTAAATTCCTACTTACCTCCTCAAAGAAACAAAAAGGTTAGTTTGGCAAGATTATCTCATAAATCATGCTGACTATTACTAATAATTTTGTTTTCCATTAAGTATTCCTGAATGTTATCCGTATTAAACCTTCAAGTAGTTTCCTACAATTGAGTCAGACTCAGGTCTGTAATTTCCCGGTTGTGATCTTGCTCCCTTTTTAAATAGGCACCACATCTGCTTTGCGCCAATCTTGTGGTTACTGAGCCGGTGGAAATGGAGTCTTGAATATTAAATATAATGGTTTGGTTATTCTGAGCTGCAACTCCTTGAGAACTCTTGGATGTATGCCATCGGGGCCAGGTGCCTTATTTACTTTAATTTTTTCAAGTCGTTATGAACTTCTTCCTCAGTTAACCAATTGTTCATTAATATGGAGGTGTGGCTTCCTCCTGCGGCACTAATATTGAACTTGATTCTTCCTGGAAACACAGAGGCAAAAGAATTCTGTTTAATACCCAGCTTTTTTCCTTATCTCCAATAAACTGCCTACCATCTCACACCTGAAAGGGTCCTATATTTTTTTCTCATTTTTTGTTATTAAGGTACTTAAGAAACTTTTTAGGGTGACCTACTTCTATTGCAATCCTTTTTTCATTATCCATTTTGCCAATTTGATTGCCCGTTGCAATTTTGTTTACATTCCTTATAATCTGATACGAGTTCCGTCCCTTCTGACTTAAAGAATCTAAACGCCTTCCTCTTTGTCCATTTCCTCCCCTACCTGTTTATTAGCCACATTGGTTTTGACTTATTCTTTTATACTAATTACCCAAGGGTATAACACTGATAAGTGTGCTTTCTAACAATGTTTTAAAGTATGCCCATTTATTTCTACATTTTTCCCTGCAAAAACATCATCCATTGTATTATACTAGATTAGACCTCAGTTTATTAAAGTCTGCCTTTCTAAGTTTAAGGTTTTGTGAACCCAAGAAATCTATTTTTGATAATTTATTTCAAATGAGACCATGTTACCCAAAAGTTCAGGACTTGAATATTTGTTATTACTTCTACATTGTTTGATATGACCAAATCCAATATTGCCCCTCTCCTGGTTGGTTCCTCAATAATTTGGGTCATATAATTGTCTTTAAGCACCCCCAAAAACCTGTTCCTTTGTTGTTTAACGCTAATCTCATTGCCCCAGTCTATGTCTGGATAATTAAAATCCCCCATATGCAAAACATGACCCAGTTTTGATGGCCTTTCCATTTGCAAAAGTATTTTAGCTTCCTCAATCTCACAGATATTTGGTGGTTTATAGCATTTCCCACCAAACATTTTCGTAATACTTTTACTTCCACTGCTAATTTCTATCCACAAAGTTCTACATTTTCATCATTCCCTTCATAAACATCATCCCTATAATAGGTTTTAGATCGGTTTAACAATAAACAACTCCACTCCCCTTCTATTTGTTCGATCCTTCCAAAAAAGGGAATAACCCTCTAAATTAACTGTCCAGTCATGAGTTTCATCCACCATGTTTCAGTAACCTATGAACATTATTTATATTAATATATATATATATTTTTTTTTATATATATAAGATATATCATATCAGATAGATTATATATCAAATGGAAATATTACTGTATGCTCATTTGCATGTCTTAGAAGGTCTGCAACCCCGCCTTTCACCATTATCACCCAGCACACAGCATTCCACGCAGCAAGGGATTCTGGGAAATTACATGCAAATGACACACAGTGCCACCTTTTGCTTCAAAACCATTTTTTAACATGGTTCCCTATAGGCTTAAGCTTGCTGCATGGTCACAGCTTTGAGACAGCCAGTGTTAAGATGCATAGCCAGAAAACCCACCCACAGACTTAACACTGGCTGTGCTCAAAGCTGTGACCATGCAGCAAGCTTAAGCCTACTGCACCGACACACTTTATTCGAGCAAATACCCGGTATGTACCTGGCAGATACCTGGAATGCGCCACTCCTCACCTCTGACAAGCCCCGTTGCATTTGCCTTCCCAGCCTGGGTTCATGCCTGGCTGAGGGCGGCTGATCTGTTAAATGATAATGATTAGGATTTAATAGGCTGCAATGCTTCGCGTGTCTACCAGATGGCATAATACATGAATTGTAATGCAGTATTATATATATACTGTGCAGTATTGCGCCAGCGGGAATAAAATGCTTCAATCCCTGCTTGGAAAATAACTCAATGCACTCGGGCAGAAAACAGTCACAAACCTCAACAAAGGGTATACCGAATTCGTGGGACTAGCCAAGCTCGAATAAAGTGTGTCGCCAGTGTATACGGAACATGTTAATAAGGGTTTTGAAGCAAAAGGTGCACGTGTGCTCATTGCATGTCATTTCCCAGAATCCCTTGTGCAGTGGAAGTGCTGTGTGCTGGGTGATAATGGTGAATGGCAGGGTTGCAGACCTGTCTAAGACATGCAAATGAGCATACAGTAATATTTCCATTTGCTATATGCTTTGGGGAGGTTTTTGTCACTTTTTTAACCCACCAATAACAAGGGGTTAATAAAAAAATAAAATATAATAAAAAATACAATATACAAAACATATAAATAAAGATATATATATATATTAATATATATATATCTAATATCATATATATACACATACACATATACATACACATATACATACAGCAGGGCCCCGGGTATACGGCGGGTTCTGTTCCAGAGGCCCGCCGTATAGTGAAAATCAGCAGAAGCGGATCCGGCGATTTTCAGTGCTGCGCATGCGCGCAAACCAGTATTTTCGCCGTTCTGCACAGTGCGACCTGCGGTCCGGGCGCGCAACCGTTCTGCGCATCGCGATTTTAAATTCAACATGGCGGCCCCCTTCTCGGTGCCGCCGTATCAGCGGATCGCCAAAAAAGCGGAGCACCGAGAAGCAGGGCCTGCTGTATGTATATATATATATAATATATATAATATATAATATATATATAT
>WSYH01008308.1:0-29671 GCA_036426205.1 Ascaphus truei
AGTCCCAGTTTGAAAACCAGTATCTGTGCGAAATACTACCCCTGATTGAAGAACAGATTATGTATGAAGGTTTAACCCCGTTGCAAAGACAATGCCGTAACGATCTCATTAGTAAGGCTTATTGCCTCAAGGACTTAAAACAGTCTCTGGCCGCTTGTGTTTGCTCCCCTGGTTCCCCTTTAACCTGGGATAATGTGAATCATATCAAACTTGCCAACGCCCAAGATATACTCTTTCCTTGGCCTTATCATTGGACATTCCCGTAGTACAACAGGACCCTCTCTAAGTTCTGTTCCCAGGGTCATTCCTGTATTAACCCCTGTGGGGCAGATCTCTGAGTCCCCTTTGGTAACCCCCTGTTCTCCGCCAGCCATGGTCACGTCCCTAGCTCCAGAGAAAAAATCCCTTGTCTCACCTATTACAGAGGAAAAACTCTCTATGTTCTACTCTCTGGTACTGTCTGCATTAACTCCTGTAAATTCTTGCTGCCTCCAAGCTAATGCCTTCGTTCTGGCCTCAGAGAATGTGTCCCCAAGTCCCACAGCAGAGGTTGCATTAAATGACTTCCCCAAGGTTGCTGAATCCTTAGTTAGTTTTTGCTATAAAACCCCTGCTTCAGCTCAAGTCTCAGCTGCTGTGCCCCCTGAAACTTCGGCTAAAGTTCTGATTCCAGTTAAATTTATTCAGTTACCAAGTTTTTCCCTAAGCTTGGTCGCAGAGTTCCCATTCCCGGGTACTTCGCTGAACCAGTCTGTCACCCAGAGAGCGATGATCCCTGCTTCAGCACATAGGGCCTCATGCAGTAAGCGTTGATAAGGGAATTATCGCCATTTTATAGGCAAAATTGGGTTTGATTTGTGGGAAGCTCGGGCTTACCATGGCCAAAGCCCATCCTTCCACTCCCATTCGAGATCTTTCTGTGACTTGAATGAGAGTGGATGGAGGAAGAAAACCCTCTGTCCCGCTGGGATTGGAGCTCTTTCTCCAGTTTATTTTTTTCTCCTCCCGAAGGTGCTTAAGATCAGCACTCCTCAGTCGCTCGAGGAGGACTTTTTCCACGTAAAGTCTTTTTATCGCGTGCGCGGTCATGAGATTTCTGTTGCGTCTAGCACTCCTCTTTTTGTAGACAAAGTGTATGGCAACAGTTGTAGAGCAGTTAGGACTAGCCCTTAGAGTTTTCTGCTCTTGAAGCGGTCTTTCCGCAGTTTCTCCACACCACGGAGTCGCCAGTTCAGCTTCTTTGGGACTGAGTTGCACCTCCACCTCCTTTTCCAGAGAACGTCCTATTTTTTCAGCTTCCTCAGCTAAGGATTCTTCTGGCTTTGATTCTGCAATCCTACCTCTGTTTGTTGCCTGTTGGGCAGCTGTAGGTTTGGCTAGTGCTTTCTTAGGTGGCTCAAACTTCGTAATTTTGTTTTGAAGTTGCGTGGAGTCCCCAACTCTCACTGTACCCTTGTCCTCACGGGCATTAGTTACTGTGGGATACTGGTGCTTTGGCAGACCTTGAGAAAGAGCGCAAGCTCGAAACGCGTTGGTGGGGGCCCCAGGGCTCATTTTTTGTGTGCTATGCTCTGATCCAATAAACCTTTTTATTGGGAACACACTCTCTAGCAATTTTTTCCTGTAGTGCTCCATCTCTCCTCATCAAACCTCTGAATATCCTGGAGAACAGGCAGCACACGTCCATGGAAGAAAAGACCCACAGAAGACCCATCTAACAGTGAGTGATTTGCTCCTTTTACACCACAGTAATCCTATTCAATGTATGAGACTGGACACAAGCAAGTGTGAGCATTCATCAATCAAGGGATGTTGCTCTTCCAGCATATTGATGCAATGGAAGTGGTGTGATGCTTTAAAGGGTTATTAATCGTGGGACACTTCAAGGATTTGGAATTATGTCTTCATATACATTATCCAGCAAATGGTCAGGTCAGTGCTAGAGCACTATACAGTGTTGTTTACTCTTTAGAATGAAAGTCTTATCTGTTAGCTGCTGTAGAGTAAGCTTCTCTGCTCTCCTGGAACTGCACCCGTGCGTGCACAGAAAATCAGCATCCAGGTTTAGAAGTCTTATTTGGTGTCTTGCAATCAGCTATGCTGGGTAGAGCTCAAGACCGGTCAGCTCTAGAGATGTTTGTTCTCTCCAAAGGTCAGCTCTTATTCAGAGCTAAGGAGTCACTTCCTGTCTCAACGGCAGGATTTTTCTACCACCACTAATCAGGCAGGTGGTGTTAGTTAATTTGTTACCAGCCGTTAACTACCACACTGCTGGATTAGAGGCACATTTGTGAACAGGGATAAGTCCCCTGTTACAACAGCGAATAGCGATTTTTGGAGACTGACCCTCTTAAATCCGTGGACGAAAGGAACAGGCCTATCTGCAGCGGATTCCAAATCCACCCCCAAAAAGATGTGCCCATCTCTACACCTAGCACGTTAACAGGAGTTTGCGCCTGTTATATCTCTATGTGCTGATTAATAAGATTAATATATTATTAATAAGATTAATACGATACGGTGGGGTCTATGTATCAGCGTAGAGAGCAGTGGGTTTAGATGCAGTTCTCCGTTTCCTGGAGCAGAGCTGTTGCATACGTTTGTGAGAACATACTGCATAACACAGTTTAAGGGTTGTTTCCTAAAATAGCTGCTGCTAAGTTAGCAGATCTTTTCTCTATGTTCATAAAATAACCCTGGAAAAGCATAATAACCTAGCTTGTTCTCATCAAACATCAACATATCAAATCTCGTTCTATTTTAATACTTGGATGCCTCTGCACTGCGAATCAACATTTGTTTACTGTAGTTTCCTCAAAAGAATAATCTTAATTTCTCGCAGATAAAGTAAATTGAATTTCTTTAAAGAAAATTGATGTTTATTCTTCAAATAAATGTGCCTCTATTTTACAAACCAATGAATATTAACAGATACAGTAATATTTGTCTGTTTTTTTTGTTCGTGTTTTCTCTCTCCATTGGCCGAATGACTTGACCAATTATGATGAAATTTTGAGGGTAACTTTCTACAATCTTACCTTAAATCTGCCAGAAGTTTCAACTAAAATCGGTGCAGCCCCCATCTTGGAATAGATGTGTTTTTTAAGTGATTAAAAATAGTGGAACGGTACATCTCATCGACTGGATTCCCGATATAAAACATTCAATGTATTATTTTGCCTCTTGTATTTTATTTTCAGGCACCAGTTCAGAGAATTTTAATATTTAAAAAGATAATAAATTGGTAACCACAGTAACAAACAACACTGTACACTAACAATTTGAGAAAAGATAAGAGTACAAAACACGCATAGCATAACACTGCCTTAAAATTGATGTCTTTAAAGTCACAAGTACATATTACACTCAATCACGTGACTTAAAATATATCACTATTAAAGCAGTGTTATGCTATAGGTATTTTGAACTCTGTACTGTATGATTTTTTTCAAATTGTTTGTCTGAATGTAGTGAGGATTGGAATACAAATGTATCAAGTGTTTCATTCCATGTAAATCATAAAAATCAAAACACAATTTCAGTGACAAAACGCAAAGAAGTTTGACTTAGAACGTGCGTGCTCAGCACACACAATTTTTTTTATGTATAGACCTACAGTACCACCATTTTATCAAATTTACACACCAACAGTTCCACTTTCATTTTTAAATAAAAAGGCGATTTGTAAAAAAAAAAAAAAAACCCTGGTGTTTAATACATATTTGAGTGAGAGAACCCCCCCGCCTCCCCCGGTGTGAGATACATCCTCTGTGCAACCTGCAACGGTGTTATAAGCATGCGTGCTCCTGCGCACGTCAGTAGCGTGACGTCACTTCCGCTACGGAAGAGAATCTTCCCAACAAACTCTCTAGGTGCCAGCAAACATGTTTCACTTAAAAAATTAATTGGAGACTGACTGATAGGTCATACGATTCTTTTTTATATTTAATAACACCGTAAAAATGTCAAATCGTGTTTTTTTCAGGATTTACAATTTAACACAGCTTAAACTTGTTTGTTTTTCCTTCTTCTTTGGATTTTGTAACATAATCAACGACTACTACTGTGTCATTGCATTAAATTAACTAACTACTAAATAGTTATAGTTATTAAATATGTCAATGATTGAATGTCAATAAATGCAATTAGACCTGTTGAATTTCATTTGAAAAAAAAATGCCATTAACACAGCCTTAAACTACAAAAAACATGATTAATGTAATAAGTAAACACAATTACTAATTATTAAATATGTCTATGATTGATGAATGAAATGACATGGAATTTGACATATTGCATATTAATTTGAAAAAAAAAGACATGCCATTTACATTTACATCTCAACCTTCAACTTGAGAAATCATCATTAATCTGCAACACAAATGTAAATATAGGACAGAACAGGAGTGCAGCTCTCATGAAATATGTGAAAAGAAATTACACAAAATAGTGCAACCCAATATATAATAAAATCTTGAGATCAATAAGCCAGCGAAAACCAGTAAGCCAGCAAACCAGTAAACAAGCTCAATGCTTTCTATCAATGTACAGTTAGTGAGCATATTGATTTTATTTTTCCTGCTTGTGTAAAAATGTTCTTTTATAGAATTATGCTATGATAGCAGTCTCTCTTTTTCACACCTGACATTTTTGGAGTTACACTCTGATCCTTGCCTATACACAGCCCATCACCATACTGTACATTCCACGGTTGGTTCCCGATGCTGAAAATAATTTGGAGTGTGTGAGTGCATTTGACATTGGTTTACTGAGCTTAGAAGATTTTTTGATATACTGTGCTGCACTATTTTGTGTTATTTTTCTTTTCCCACATATTTCTGCACTCCTGTTCTGTTCTATATTGGGTTTTTTGACCCTGGAAAGGTTTTTGGGAGCAGCACTTCGCATTCACAAACGGGTTGTATTTTTTATTTATCCTTTTATATATTTGATCACAACTTTAAGTCACTATAATCACTTGCAGTTGAAATAAGTTTTGCGATTAAACATTTTTTGTTCCCAATATTCAAATTGAAGTTTAACAATCTTTTATAGACAGGATAATCTATCATCTAAAAAATGTAGACCTAGTATGTTCTCAATGAGTAGGTAATCTGTGGGTGATGGTGGTTCTTCCATTGCGTTCCGTAGCAGGACCATCACGTCTGGAGACATAAGAGGATGCACAGGTTCACTAGCACTGCCTTTCCCAGTGGACATACTGTAGTGGTTATTCTGCAAGTATTGCTGCAGACCACTAATCCCCACGTGGCCTCCACTCCCGCCCCTATGCACCATTACGCCACAAAGGATCCAGTGCAAAACTTTACTTTAGCTTTGCTTTAGTCCCTTGTATCAGAGTTAGTGCTTTTACTCTTTGAGCTACCCCTATAGTTAGTTGTCCAACACCATTACAGTACTTTAACCACAATCCTAATATTTATTTCCCCTTTGAAAAAGTGGTTGTCATAAAGATGTAGCGGGCATTCCTGCTTCCATTAACGCTGTGAAAGAATGCTACCATGTTATTACAGCAAGATTTATCGCAAGGAAATGGAAAACAATGATAACGTTATCTCCTAGGGGCACGCATTACTTTTTGCATCATATCTGAGCTCCTAACTAGAAATGGGTGAACCAGTCCAATTCCGTGTCCCGTATAATTTTGAATATGCCATTCTAAATCTGTTCTGCTGTGTAAAATCCGCCATGGATTGTTACAGTCTCCACTCGTGTGGATTAATCCAAAACTGCCATTGGATACAATCTGCTGGTGGATTTGAACAACCCATCCGTGGATTCCGTAATCCGCTGACGGATTTTAAGAATG
The DNA here is from genome assembly GCA_036426205.1 of Ascaphus truei. Taxonomy (NCBI): domain Eukaryota; kingdom Metazoa; phylum Chordata; class Amphibia; order Anura; family Ascaphidae; genus Ascaphus; species Ascaphus truei. Next base: position 5,831 of record WSYH01008308.1, read on the forward strand.
CAATTCGCGGATTGGATTCTTTACATACTGTACTTCAAAAGTTTGCGGAATTCGCGGATTGGATTGTCGGTGTTAAAAAGAAAAATCCACAGATGGCGTGAGACTGACCCTCTAAAATCCGTGGACCAAAGGAACAGGCCTATCTGCGGCAGATTCCAAATCCACCCCCAAAAAGATGTGCCCATCTCTACGCCTAGCACGTTAACAGGAGTTTGCGCCTGTTACATCTCTATGTGCTGATTAATAAGATTAATATATTATTAATAAGATTAATAAGATACGGTGGGGTGTATGTATCAGCGTAGAGAGCAGTGGGTTTAGATGCAGTTCTCCGTTTTCTGGAGCAGAGCTGCTGCATACGTTTGTAAGAACATACTGCATAACACAGTTTAAGGGTTGTTTCCTAAAATAGCTGCTGCTAAGTTAGCAGATCTTTTCTCTATGTTCATAAAATAACCCTGGAAATGCATAATAACATAGCTTGTTCTTATCAAACATCAACATATCAAATCTCGTTCTATTTTAATACTTGGATGCCTCTGCTCTGCGAATCAACATTTGTTTACTGTAGTTTCCTCAAAAGAATAATCTTAATTTCTTGCAGATAAAGTAAATTGAATTTCTTTAAAGATAATTGATGTTTATTCTTCAAATAAATGTGCTTCTATTTTACAAACCAATGAATATTAGCAGATACGGTAATATTTGTCTGGTTTATTTGTTCGTGTTTTCTCTCTCCATAGGCCGAATGACGACCAATTATGATGAAATTTTGAGGGTACCTTTCTACCATCTTACCTTAGATCTGCCGGAAGTTTCAACTAAATCCATGTAGCCCCCATCTTGGAATAGATGTTGTGTTTTTTTAAGTGATTAAAAATAGTGGAATGATACATCAATTCAATGTATTATTTTGCCTCTTGTATTGTATTTTCAGGCACCAGTTCAGAGAATTTTAATATTTAAAAAGATAATAAATTGGTAACCACGGTAACAAACACTGTACACTAACAATTTGAAAAAAGATAGAGTACAAAACACGCATAGCATAACACTGCCTTAAAATTGATGTCTTTAAATCACAAGTACATATTACACTCAATCACGTGACTTAAAATATATCAATATTTAAGCAGTGTTATGCTATAGGTATTTTGAACTCTGTACTGTATGATTTTTTTTTCAAATTGTTTGTATGAATGTAGTGAGGATTGGAATACAAATGTATCAAGACTTATTGCCTGCAAGGCCACGAGAGTTTACCATAACCGGAAAGTGGCCAGACCGGGGCTTGAATGCGGCTAAGGTTGCACTAAGCAGGTCTGGGAGACTAAGCATGGGTCCCTGCTTCTGAATGGGACCACCGCAGTGCTAATCCTACCGCGCCAGCTCCCTGTCTGTAATAGCTTCGCAGAACAGTCACAGAGGGAAGAAGCCTCCATGTGTATCTCCCTGAGCAGCTCTTACAGTAAGTATTAAAATGTTATTATATTTTTAATTGCAGGTGTATCCCATTCATTTGATCTCTGGGGACCCCCTGCTCTCAGAAATATAGACCTCCATAGGGGGAACAGGATCCTACGATCATCCACCACTGTTTTCTTCCGTGGGCGTCCAGGCCTTTTTGTGTTGCAGAGCTCACCAGTGCGTTCTTTTTTTCTCAGAATGTACCAAACTGTTGATTTGGCCACTCCTAATGTTCCTGCTATCTCTCTGATGGATTTTCTTTTTTTTGCAGCCTAAGGATGCCCTGTTTCACTTGCATTGAGAGCTCCTTTGTGTAAGGAATCCGCTCCTCGGTTTACTGTTTGCCTTAACTTGCAGACATGTGCAGTCCTGAACACTTTCCCGGATATTTACTGCAGCCTGGATTCACTCACCAAAGCAATACTGCCACACGCCCCTTCTGCCATTGGTTCTCTGACCTTTAAATACTGCTTTCCCACAATGCTCCCTGCCGAGCATAGTCCTTCCTGGATGTCTCTGTGTTCTGCCATAAGCCTTGTCTTGTCTGTCACCTTGGTTCCTGAGACCGGCTGCTAGTGTCACGCAGGTGTCTGTTCCTGTGCTGAAGCGGAGTACTCTCCTTGTTGTCTTCAGCTCCCTGGTTCCTGTGACCGGCTGCTAGTCTCATGCAGCGGTCAGTTCCGGTTTCCTGTGCTGAAGCTGAGTACTCTCCTTGTTACTTCAGCTCCTTGTTTCCTGTGACCGGCTGCTATATTCACGCAGCGGTCTGTTCCTGTCGCCTGTGCTGAAGCAGAGGTTTCCCCTGCGTCTTCAGCCTCCTGGTTTCCTGCACTGAAGCGGAGGTTTCCCCTGCGTCTTCAGCCTCTTGGTTTCCTGCACTGAAGCGGAGGTTTCCCTGTGTATCTTCAGCTTCCTGGTTCCTGGGGCCTACTCTTTCCCTAATCTAGAGAGGCCGTGTCCTGGTTCCTGCATTGAAACGGAGGATTCCCCAGCCCGCTCAGGACTCTTGTGCTGAAGCACTGGTTTACCAGTGCAGCTAGGCGGTGTGCTACTCTGGTCTGTCTACCACCTCCTGAGACCAGTACCATGGGCCATGGTCGCCGCACGCGCAGAAGCCACTCCCGCGCTCCTAAGCTGAAACGGGGCTCTCCTAACTACCTGTTGCCGAACTCCTGCTTGAACAACGTTTACCCTGATGTTTCCAGTCCTGACCCTGGCGTGTCCACAGACGATGCTGTCTTCTCCTATCCTGATCCTGCTACGTACGACTACGAACTGCGCAATCCAGATCCGCCTGCGCGGTCTAAGGTCGGTGCTTTTACAACCCCACCTCAGCCACGCGGTCCGACCCAGGTTTGTGGCGAGCACAGCCGTGACACTTTGACCGCATGTTGTGGGTTCACAGCAACAGCTTGCAAATGCTAATGCCACACCTGGAATCAACTCCACGCCTTTTACCTGCTTAATTGATGATGAAATAACAAAGGAATAGCCCTCACCTGTCATGAAACAGCTTTTGAGTCAATTGTCCAATTACTTTTGGTCCCTTGAAAAAGAGGGGCTACACATTAAAGAGATGTCATTCCTAAACCCTTCCTCCAATTTGGATGTGAATACCTTCAAATTAAAGCTGATAGACTGCACTTTAAGCCCATATTCATTATTTGAAACAATGGTGGATTCGGCGCAACTGCGCATGTCCGGATCAGAGAGACTCCTGAAGTACTTCAAACAACTTTATTGGTAGTACACACAAGGGCTAACACCGCAATCTCCCCCTCTACGCATTTCACCCTCACAGGTAGGGCTTCGTCTTTCTCTCTTCCTCCCTTTCATTTCCTTGCCAAACAGCATAGGCATTAACAGTTATGGTTTAAATTAAGGATAAGGAAGTCCATCTATATGTACATTAATATGGACTTATAGCAGTTTGGCCTTAACAATAGGAATATAGGGACCACTAATTTCTGATGCAGTGTTGTAACCAGCATTTTAATGTTTTTACATACCTTTAATATGCAGCCAAACAGTCTTATCTTTGCATATGTTTATGTTTTGATTATGCATTTTGTGTGATTAACATAGACTTAATGATGCTTTATGTGATTAACATGGACATAATGATCTAATGGCATAGACATTTCTGAACAGGCTGAAAAGTATTGAAGGGGTTAAATCTTTTATGCCGCTTTCGCGGGCTTTTTAGGGTATTTAACAGGCTGTCACCACTTCTCCCCACTCCGAGACGAAGCCCTCTGTGTAAGGATGAAACGCGTTGAGGGGGAGACGCTGGTGTAGCCCTGGTGTGTGTACAATAAAGTTTTTTGAAGAGACATCCGGGAGCCTTCTTTCAGACATGCTCAGTTGCGCCGAACTTCCACCATTTTAGAGATACAGTAGTATTGTTTTTTTGTTTTTTTACCTTACTCCTTATTTTGTGCATTTGGAACGTTTTCCCTTCACTCCTCTTTGTTTTGTTCCTGTAGATAAATATAAGCAGAAATTCAACAAGGGCTTCACCATTGCATGAAAGAAGGGGATAAGTTCAAAGTTTACACAGCTCCAGGAAACCCAGGCTCAGAACACCCACCCGTAAACAATTAATGCAGGAGAATATAAATACTGGACAGACAATGAGGGGTTTTCGAGCGAGGTCTCTATCTATAGCTGAATATAAATACTGCACTGGCATTTTGTACAGCGAAAGAAATATGAGTGGAAACAAAAATAGATGCATTAAAAAAATCTGTGCTGAAGCTAAGAAAAAAATCTGAGATACAGTAGGTGATTAACATAAAGCACAGAAATGCAACATATTCTATAAGTGTTGTGACTTATAGTCTCAGGCAATGTCTCTCTCATGGAAATATGAATTACAAGTGTTAATGAAAAAAAAAAATATTTACCATTTAGATTAAGCTTTAAAGCAGTAAAGAAGAAGGTGTTTGATTATATGTTCATTATAGTTGAAAAATGTAGAGAATTAACAAGTGTGAACTTTAACCATTGATAATTTTAAAGATGTTTAGGTAATTATAGGGCATGTGTGTGATATCATGTGAAGCCCTTTTTCTGAACCCCCCCTCCAGGAGATCTGAGCCTCTGCTAGCTGGGAGCCTGGGGTAACACTCATACACTTACTTAGCGCAGCGCCTCCACTTACCCAGGATCCCCGTGATGTGAGATTCCCCTGGGCAAGAAACATACAACACCATATGATTGTAACTGGTTTTACAAATAATAATGCACTAATGCACGGTAGCAATAACACAACATGTACACTTATACTCTAACGGTATAACCTTAACGTGTAACCTTAGTGGCTCGGCCACTCTCATCAGGAGCAACGTCTATGTCCCCTCACCGCGTGCCCCAAACACCGTGTCCATATATATATTAATCTGATGGTATAGGCTCAGTTCTTTAACCACTCGCTAAGTGTTCCTAAAGAGTTTAGCCTAGGGCGGGATCAGCGCCTGTTGACCGGTGTTGGTGCACTTGTTGTTATAGTACCTTCCGGTCACGGCGGTGACCGGTACCTCTTCGCAAAGGGTCAGATGAATCAGCGGTCTGTCTCCTGGGTCTCAATGTCCAGCTGTCTGGTCCCAGACGACTCGCCAGCAGACCTGCTCTGCACGCTTGTCCCTTTGTCCCTAGCTGTCCACACAGTAAGGGGTGATGCTCGCTACTACTATAGGCCGTCCCTGCAGCACAGCAACTTTTGGTGTCTTCAGGGAACACTCCTAGTGGTCTATGGGGTAGCCTGTCCTATGCAGGTGGGTCACTGACCCCCTGACCCACACTACCTCTCTCCACCACCCGGGTCCACTCTGACTACTTCTCTCTAACCTCTGCAGCAAACGCACTGCACTCACTCGGTACCTGCAGCAACCGCACTGCACACACACACTGTGCCTACTTGTCAGCGCTCACAGCACTACCAGCCGTGACACTGACAAGACTGCACACTCACACCTAAGGGAAGGGTCCCTAACCTAGGGGCCGTCCCTCAGTACCTACCCACTACCCTGGTGGGGATTGGGGCCTGCCTGGGATCTGGGGATCTACCTTACCTGGTGTAGGAGCCACTTGCTCCCTACACCCTTCCTTCCCCTTCCTGCTCCCAACTCCAACTGCCAAACGTGGTCCCCGCAACATTGTAGCCTTCCTCCACAGGAGAAGCTGCAAAACCCTATTTGCTGGCTGGCTGCACGTGATGTGGGTGAAAGGGCAATCCCCAGAGGCTGCTGGGAATTGTAGTCCACTCAGGACCTCTTTAGCATTGCGACCGCGTGCGCTACCCTTACTGCGCCTGCGCGACCAATGCACACGCTCGCGCAACCTGTCATGGTGGCCCCCGCTAGCCGGGTACGCCGCAGAGACTCCGGGGACTCGGAGCACTCCCTGCTCCGGCCCCCACCTTTGTGTTGTGCCGGCGGGTCCGTCGCTGCCTCCGGCGGCACCCGCGATCGCTCGGCACGCTACAGAGGGGGTCTCTGGAGGCAAAAATAAGACCGGGGCTACACATGTATTAACATTTAAATTGAGTTCTTTGGAAGTCACTATAGGTGTAGCTAGAAATAGTAAGTTAAATATAGGAAAAATATTTATATGAGATATACTGACAAAATAAAGTCTTCCATCTCGCACATAAATTACTAAAAGTAAGGTTAGGCTTATGGGTACAATATCTAAATGTATGCAAAAAAAAGTGTGAAATGTCGTCGTTTTTTTTGTTTTTTACATAAACTGTACAAACTTTTGCCTTTGCAACAGAAAAATGACACAACAGAAAACATAAACAAAAATTCCCATTTTCTAGTAGAAAACTTCAATATTTTTTACAAATCTAAAACCATATATACAGATGCAGTGACCCTTATTCAAACACTTCACGCGGTACATACCTCGGAATACCCATGTCATGGCGCGTGATTTCTTCCAACCGTACCGCCTTAAGACGCGAGTGCAGGCGAGTGCATAAAATGGCATTTTAGTGTTCCGGTTTTTAAACACCTGAAATTTACAGAGTAGCACAGTACTGTACACATTACAATTCATTCATTTCATTGCACACAAAGAAACAGAATCCATGCAATTCAACAAAGCAACCGTGATAAACACGTGTGGCTGGGGCGATTGGCCGCGTTCCTGCCGCGTGGAATACAGAAGCGCACACGAAAACGGCGCCATGATTTGTTCGAATAACGGACACAGCATCTGTACATATATTCCCAAAGTTTTGCGTTAGAGCTACTGTACCTGATGCTCATTGAACAGCATAAGGCTGAGTCCCCGGTGGTCACAGCGACGCACGCTATGGTGTGTGCGCCACACAACACAGCACAGCCTTCTATGGGGCAGGTCCCTTTGGCTGTGTATGTGTGGGCGTGCAAAGCGCAGTGACGCATACGCTGGAACGGAAGACAAGAATTTTATCTTCCCGTGCCGCGGCCACGTGGGTGCAGCACATCCAATGGCATGGTAATCTGGGCTCGCTGCCAACCTTCTTCTCCCAAGTAATGCCTCGTGATAAGTTATATCCTGCCCTAAGCAGAAACACAGATCACGATGTTGTACTTGCAGACTCTCGGTTTCACACTCTAACAAGAGTATTGTGAGATTATTATAAAGAAAGGTAACTCAGAGTTTGTATAAGATAAAGTTTAATGTTTATTGTATCACAACAGTAATAACCAGAAATATCACAACAAGCTAACTTGTAAGCTAACAGCAAGCTAACAGTAACAATCCATTTCTAACTATGCAGAGATTATTTAGCTAATATGCATGTCATACTCACAAACCCAAAGATATTATGATAGGTCAGCGTCTGCCGGCCCGCGCACACCAGGTTTCGCCACACGCCATTTGCGTCCCCCCTAGATAATCTTGAGCCAGTTTGCGCACCGCTGCATTCAATCAAAACACCCACACACAATCACAACACAGACACAGAACACATACTCAATCACAACACACACAGAACATACACTCACATCACAACCAACACAACACACACACAGATGACACACACAGACAACACACACACCACGCTCAATCACAACACACACTCAATCACAGCACACACTCAATCACAACACAAACACACCCGTACACTCAATCACAACACACACAGACACACCACACACTCAATCACAACCAACACACACACATCACACACACTCAATCACAACACCCACACACTCACAATCACATCCAAACACACACAAAACACATACTCAATCACAACGCACACAACACACACTCAATCACAACCAACACAGACACAATACAACATACAGGTACAATCATAACAGTCACACACTTTTACCGGGGGGGATGTGGTACAAGCATGCTCCGGTCCCCGCTACTGCAAACAGACAGGTGGAGGAGGGGTTGTCTCTGTGCACAGAGAAGCCACGCACCTGCAGCAAGCACAGAGCAGCAGCACAGCATCTGCCCGCCCCCAGGTTTCGCCGCACGCCACCTGCGCCCCCCCTAAATAATATTGCGCCCCCATGGAGGCATGCCCCCCAGTTTGCGCACCGCTGGCCTAAGAGGTGGGTTCAGTGGTTCAGTCAGTTGTATTATCATGTTTGTGAATTATAGCGAGTCTTCTAATTAGCACGTAATGTAATGTTATCTATTAATTTGTTAAAAAAAAAACGGTTTAATTTTTCTTTTCCTTAACACAAAAATCGTGTCAATAGGCTAAGTAGTTATGACATCAATCTAATTCCTCTGACAGTCACCAAAGGGCTCTAGTTAAAATTGCGAAATACTGTAGCTTTCCGTCATTTAACACCTAATGTACTCATTTAGACATGCAGATGTAGCAAATATTGTTGCAACCGCAGGTGAGTTAGCCCTGCCCCCTTTTTGCATTAGCCCCGCTCCTTCTCTCCCACGGCTAATGTATTTAGAATGGTGATTGCTCCCGCTGGCTTTTTCTGTGTCCTACTGCGATGCTGTTGCAGGACCAATAACAGCAGCTGCATGTGTACTTTACCAGTGTAATTAGATTGTAAGCTCTTCGGAGCAGGGACTCCTCTTCTACAATGTTACTGTTATGTCTGAAGCACTTATTCCCATGATCTGTTATTTGCATTATTTGTTATTTATATGATTGTCACTTGTATTACTGCTGTGAAGCGCTATGTACATTAATGGCGCTATATAAATAATGACATACATAGTGTGGGGTATATAAATACAGTACTTCCTTTGGCAGTCATTTTCTAACAAAACATTGAGGTGTCAGTGGTACTGAGGAGAAAGATGACAGAGGAGATGAAGCAAAAAAGTAAGTTTTAAAAAAAAATGTATCAAAATATTTAATAACAGTAATAATAATGGAGTAATTTTTCCTGAAAGTATTTAAAGGTAAGGTAGGAAAGATCTAAGTTGCGTCTCGACGAAAGGGTTCGGCAAACTACTGCGGTCCAATTAGCATATCAAAAACAAAATGGCATATTGGGGTTGCATTGCACATGTGAATATTTTTAAGTGTGCCTGGAGTTTTATGTAGACAATTTAAATGTTATTGTTCTTATTTTACTTATACATCATGCAAGCTAAGAACTTCAGTCACTGTGATAAGGAACTAATTGCATTATATCTTCATATTTAAGTACAACCTCAATTTAATCATCTTTGACCCCTCTTGGACTGATTTATCCCCTTTTTTTTTATCAACTTTTGTTTATCATTTTATCAACTTTTGTTTATCATTTATTATTTTGTTTTGTTTATTAGGGGTTAGTCTGATTTACCTTAATTTCGTTGTCAGCCTATTGTCTGCAATGGGAAATTAGATCTGTTTTATTGGGAGGTCATGTGATTTGCTAGCAATATAAGTTTGAACCTAGTTTGGGGACGTATTCCTATTGTACTTAGTATTTAATACAGGAGGGGAACTTCAGTCTGTCTGGATTCTTCAGCAACATCTTCTACATGAGGATATTACTGGACAGCTTTCTGTGAGCTCCCTCCTTATTATTCTAAATATTGTAACCTGCACCATTACCCTCACCTACTTTCATCTACAGATAACAAAGCTTAATTTTTCCAGCACCAGGGTAAGCTGCAGGCATACGACCGCGACTGCCCCAGTGCAAGAAGATTAACGATGCCAGGGATCCGATCGGAAAGCATGGACCACCCGCAGCACGACCGTGGAAGACACTGTCTCCTGAGCCATGACTTTTTGCTTTTCCAGCTGCAGCTTCAGAGACAGTAATTCTTACTACACCTGTACTAATGACATGTCCCAACGATGCCTACTGTACATCAGAGAACTCGCCCGGTCACTCTAACTTATATTTCCCTGGGTTAGTACCTGGTTGCCCCACTCTGTTTCCCAAGGTTAGTATCTGTTGCCCCTCTCTGTTTTCCAGGTTACTTTCTGGTTATGCCCTATATAAGGTACAAAATTGTTCTCGTCCTTGCCTGTACAGCTACAGTAGGTTATCCTGCTTGTCCTGTTGGTTGCTTTTGCTTTTCCTAGACACTCGCTCTTTACCTGGACATTCGTTTTTTACCTGAACACGTATCATTACCTGGACAGTCGCTCCTTACCTAGATGCCTAGATGCTCACTCACCCTATTCTGCTTCTGGAACCTTCCAGTTGCTGTTCCCTTCCTTGCTCCTGGACCCTCCCTTCATTCCCACAACTATCCACAACTATCCTCAGATACCGTTTCTCAGATCTATTCCAAAAGTTCATCCCTATTACATCTATCCTTGCCCAGAAGCCCGTCTCCAATTTCTTGTGTATATCTTTTACTGGGTGTGGGGCTTTCCTCTGGTCGGCTACATGTGATCTCGTTCGGTTCCTGCGTGTATTGCTCTGTCTGTTTGTCACAACCAAAGACTCTCTCAATACTTCTTAATTGGTCAAACTCATCACACCTTGCTTTCCTGGCTATCCCATCTTCCAGTATGCTCATCCTTCTTTTCCTTCTGTTGGCTACAACATATTTTCTCTTCATTTAACTTAGCTCACAGCTCTCCTTACTATATACACATTTCATCTCGTCTTCCCTCTCCCCTTCTTAGCATTTTTTAACTGCACTGCCTCTTATTAACTGCACATTCACATCTGCCACTTATCTCCTCGTAAGAGCATGTGCTCTTACAAGAATTCATCTTATCTCTATACCTACACTGGCGACACACTTTATTCGAGCTCGGCTAGTCCCACGAATTCGGGTATACCCGGGTGTATTGAGGTTTGTGACTATTTTCTGCCCGAGTGCATTGAGGTATTTTCCAGGCAGGGATTGAAGCATTTTATTCCCGCTGGCTGCAATACTGCACAGTATATATATATATACTGCATTACAATTCATGAATTTATGCCATCTGGTAGACACGCGAAGCATTGCAGCCTATTAAATCCTAATCATTATTATTTAACAGATCAGCCACCCGTCAGCCAGGCATGAACCCAGGCTGGGAAGGCAAACACAACGGGGCTTGTCAGAGGTGAGGAGCGGCGCATTCCAGGTATCTGCCAGGTACATACTGGGTATTTGCTCGAATAAAGTGTGTCGGTGCAGTATCCCTCCTTCTTTTAACTGCTGGAGATATTTCTCCACACCCAGGCCCCCTCCTTATCTGCACTTGCTCTCATTTTCGACTACCAACCCTCTCATATGTAATATCAAAATACTTTAACCTATTCCAATTGGATCACTCTCTTTTTCATGCTCTTCCTGGAATGCTCTCTCTCTCTCTAACAAAATATTAGCTGTGCATGACCTGTTCTTCTCTGGCTCTTTTCATTAACTGAAACTTGTCACACTCTGACTCTGCCTTGGATGCAGCTCTATCCTATGGTGGCCTTGCCTTCTCACACACACATTTCCCTTCGGATGCAGGGGTGGAGTATACATTCTTCTCTCTTCTCACTATTTCAGTCTCTAGCTGCACCTATTTCCCTAACTTTCCCATCCTTTTAGGTCCATACTATTAACCTTATCTCTCCCCTCTCTCTCTCTGTATTGCTGATATCTATAGACCACCAACGCTAACTCTACATCATCACACGCTAATGTCCTTTCTGACTTTGAATACTGTTTATCTTTCCTGCTTTCTTCTGACTCATCAGCTCTCCCCTTAGAGGACTTTAACTACCCCATTGATGATACCTATTTACAATCTTAGATCATTTTTAACAAATAAAATCTTCTATGTCAGATACATTGGTTTAATTTAACAGTTACGACTATTACCCCTTGCTTGTTAAAAATATCCACAATCTGGGCTTTAAACTCGCCAACCTGGTCTGAGATATTGTTTACGAGGAAATAACCTCATGCAGGTGCCCCTCTAGGCTATTAGTTCTGGCTCCGAGGAAGGACATCTCCACCCTCAACTCCGCAATGGCCGTCTGGAGTTCTGAGTCATAGAGGGTCTTAATGTTCTAAAAAAATATCTTCAATGTCTTTTGCAGATGATGCCTGGCTTCCTAATTCTGGCTCTGGGTTAGACTCAGACCGGGAGTGAGGACAGGTTCTGCCATCTTGGACGGCCACAATTTTTCTAACGAAGGTCAGCCAGTTCTTGGTGCTGATATTTTTTTTGCTTTTGGCGACATCCTGGTAGTTTTTACAGGGCAAATCTGTGTGATCTTGGTCGAGGGAATCTTGGTTCTTGGGGTGGGTAGACAGAGTTGATGCTTGGGCATCTTCAGAGTGCCAAAGTTAAGCAGTCAGATCACTTCTATCTGCACATGTGCCCTCTATAATCTTCTCTTTAAGATTTATTTTGGGGGTATTTGTAATGGGCAAAGCCCAATAACTCCCAGTTGGCTACTCACCATTGATCATGAGTGGAGGGGGGGAGCTAGGTTTGTGTTGGGGGGTATGAGGGATGGGTGATGAGGGTAGACGCCCCAGGGACAGTGGTTAAGCCCCCCGGGGAGGGGGGAGGAAAGCAGAAGGAATTAACCCTGTCTTTGCCTTAGTGATTAGTAAAGCATGGCATGGCTTAGGTAGCCAAGTGGGGCAGTTATTGTTGTTTAATGGTACTATTAACCCATTTTAGCCCTCAGTGGTCAGCTTGTTAATGAAACCCATGACTAGCTTACCAGCTGGTTTTATAAGTGTTTAATATGCACTGTAATGTGTATTTTTAACCTTTTTATCAACTACAGTATTCCATGTTGGTTTAGGAAATCTTGCCTACTATATGTATATAATGGCTAATATATAGGCAATTATATACTGTACATACAGTAATCAACATAGGGCTGACACGTGCCTAATTCCAACTTATATGTACTGTAGGTGATAAAAAATTGGTATTTTTGTCATTATTTGGGTTCTGAGGAATATCGGAACTTGATGGCTAGCATAATAAGGAGTAAAGTTGTGCTATTTACTCATTTTAATGCTGATCCCTATATTTGTCGCGGACATGATAAAAATATGCATTATTTTTAGCTGTACAAGGTTGATGACAGGCAACGTACAAATACTGCATTATTTTTATGGTGGTACTATAGCATTTTACCCCTATCGAGCATTGATGGATGACTCTAAGCTCTTATACTGTACCCTCATCGTGATCTATACAGGTTCACAGTTCAGCAGGGAGATCAGAAGGCACTGACCGGGCATACTCACAAGCTTTTATGTACATTAGCTTCATCTAATGCTGCCCCACAATCTTCATCGGTTTCCAGATGTCTGTTACTGTATATCTGTCAACTTCAGAGTAATACAATCATTAGGGAAGATTCCTGAGACTGTGAAACAAGGAATGAACAGAATATCTCTGTGATGAAGAGAGTGGTAACAGATAAAGTAGAAGGTAAATACTGTACAGCATCATCAATTATCACCAGCTTGTAGTATTATGTTAATGTTTTTTACATTGTTATTCAAGTCACAAAGAGATGAGGACCTCCGGTTTTGTTATTTATGCCAGAAACTGTCATTTCAGTTCTGCAGCTTCTGTTTTACTGCTGATAAAAAGCCAAGTGTATTATTTGAAAACTATATAATTGATAAGCTTTCACAGAGCAATGTAGAAAATATAATATTACGTTAAGTAGATATATGTAGTGTCTATTGGAATAATGTTACATTTTCAAGTAAGTTTAACATCTCTTTATACAAAGGATAAAGAAACAGATTCCCACTAAATGAAACTGCTCTCAACTAAAATGAGGATTTACATGCATTGAACCTAAAATATAGCTTTTATTTGATCAAGTAAAATTCTATAAGTGAAGCAGCATCATTTAATATGAATTAAAAGCAATAAATAGGGGAATGTGATGGTAATGTTATACACAGAGGTGAGAGCAGCCCGTTTAATGCACTGTCATCATAATTGCCCTTGAGAAAGTCCATAGAGAGTGAAACGTATGTTGGGTTTACTTGTGGAATAGGGGGAGGAGCCGAGAGGACAGAGAGAGCAGGGAGTTCTGATCACTGGTGTCACATTTAGTGGGTTCTGTTTCTTTATCCTTTGCACTTTAGTTTGGTATACCTACAGAGACTGTACCTTCTCCTTTTGCAGTTTGAGTGCATTCCCTTACCCCCCATTTAATCTGTTTTTTTTACTTAGTAAACGTTTTTACGATACTCATGGCATTTTGTTCTTGTTAATGAGGAGTGGTGCACTATGAAGAGCTCCTGAGTATACATGCTGACCTCAGTGTCTGATTACAGATGGATGGATCTGAGTGCTCTGCATTTGGAAGACAACAATAATTTCTTTTTCTATTTCCCCTTATTTAATTTAACAATTTACATTGGGTGTATGTCACATTACTATTATTACCTCAGGCTAGGTTGCGTTACTGTATCTTGTTTTTTTATCTACTGGTTTTCTGAACCGTTTCAGAGACCGTATATATGAGCTGCACCCAGTCTTAGAGGTCACATGGTTATATAAGGGTTTTTATTAAGTTCAGCACTTGCAGATATAATTGTATACTTACGGTAGTAGTGTTTGTTTAGGTTGCGATTTTTCGTTTTCTGTGTTTCATATGAAGCTGTATGTCTTTAAGAGACTGTAAAGTTGAAGGACCAGCAATGTGCTTTCATTAGCATTCATTTCCACTTTAGTTAGCACACAGAAGATTCAATATTACTGTACTGTGCAAAGTAAACTCTATCACATAATTATACTCCTCACTCTATGCAGAGAAGAAGCCTCTTATTCAGACTTCACCCCCTCTCTTGCTAAGGAATATGTTGGTGCTTTATATAAATAAATTCTCTCTCTCTCTCTCTCTCTCTCTCTCTCTCTCTCTCTCTCTCTCAAGGAGAGAGGGGGGTGAGTCAGAAATGTGGCTCTTGTTCCATAACAGTAAGAGTTGTTTTTTTCGGCTGCTATGTGCCAATAAAGCTATTTACCAGTAAAGAGCCCCAGTGCTGCAAACAATACAGAAGAATAAAAAGTGACAATCTACTGTCCCCTAACCCTTTAATCAACTTAGCGGTCAGTAACCGCTACAGTAATTAAGGGGTTAACTCACCCGGGAGGGCCTAACCACCCTCCCCCACTTCCCAACTGGAAGGCCTAGCCACCCTCACTTAGGGACAATACCCCCTTCACCCACCTCCACTACCCACAATAAAAACACTTCACAGAACAGCCCCACTACCCACCTCCTAGACCCCCAATAAATATTACTTTATTTAATAAACATTAATACATAACCCACCCACCCCCTGTTCCCCCCCATAAAACATAATTTATTATTTTGCATACAGGCTTAATACCCCAGGCCGACAGGGTTCCCCGCTGGCCCTGACGGGTGTCTTAAGGCCCCACAATGCACCCTGGGGGGAACCCACTCGTGTCTGGGGATCTCCGGGTGGTCCCTGCTAGATTCCGTGGGCCTCCAGGTGGCCCGTGGGTCACCACGGGCCCCAATGAGGTCCATGTGTGGTCCCACGGGTGTGTGTGGGTCCCTGGGTCATCCCCACATTTGTATGGGGCCCTCAGGTGGTTCCACGTGGTATGGGGCCCTGTGGTGGTCCCTGCGGTTCCGCAGGGCCCCACAGCCCTGGGTTCTTCCCTACAGGTGCCCCCCATGGGTCCGCAGGTGGTACACATGGGCATTCTGGGGTCCTCGGGTTGTCTCCATAGGTCCCCGCAGACCTGCAGTTCCAATCCTGTATGTACTATAAATAAATCAACATGTCATACATTTAAATCAATACTCCCCACCACCACCACCACATACATACAGTACAGTAATGGGCAAAATAACTTTTATCCAGATATAGATAATAGATTACTTGCAAATTATAACACGTTAACCAGCATAAATAAAGTTAATAAATACAGTTCTACTTACCACAGCCAATATTATGGGTGTCCTCATAAGGATAATGCAAGGTCCCTGTCCTTCGTTTGCCAGAATAATACACTGCAAATTCAATCTAATGTCCCCTAGCCCCTCAATCAACTTAGTGGTTCATAACAGCAAAAGTAAATAAGGGGTTAACCCACCCTGTCCCGATACCCACCCAGGCGGCCTAACCACCCTCCAAGGCAACTACCCCCACCCTTCACCCATTAATTTGTACAGTGGGAAGATCATGCCTATATACACACACACAGACGCACACGCGCACACACACACACACACACACACACATATATATATATATATATACACACATATATATATACACAGTTGCGTGAAAAAGAAAGTACATCCTCTTTGAATTCTATGGTTTTACATATCAGGACATAATAACAATCATCTGATCCTTAGCAGGTCTTAAAATGAGGTAAATACAATCTCAGAGGAACAACAACACATGACAGATTACACCGTGCCATGATTTATTTATCAAAAATAAAACCAAAATGGAGAAGCCATGTGTGAAAAACTGACAGATAAAATGGGTGAGCTTGAATTAATAGCTGCAAGGGAGCAGTATGATATCATAGGCGTATCTGAAACAGGGTGGGATGAAACTCATGACTGGACAGTTAATTTAGAGGGTTATTCCCTTTTTCTCAAGGATCGAACAAATAGAAGGGGAGGTGGAGTATGTTTATATGTTAAACCGGATCTAAAACCTATTATAAGGGATGATGTTTATGAAGGGAATGATGAAAATGTAGAGACTTTGTGGATAGAAATCAGCAGTGGAGGTAAATGTATAAAGAAAATGTTTGTGGGAATATGCTATAAACCACCAAATATCTGTGAGGAAGCTAAAATACTTTTGCAAATGGAGAAGGCATCAAAACTGGGTCATGTTTGCATAATGGGGGATTTTAATTATCCAAACATAGACTGGGGCAATGAGATTAGCATTACAACAAAAGGAAACAGGTTTTTGGGGCTGCTTAAAGACAATTATATGACCCAAATTATTGAGGAACCAACCAGGAGAGGGGCAATACTGGATTTGGTCATATCAAACAATGTAGAAGTAATAACAAATATTCAAGTCCTGGAACATTTGGGTAACAGTGATCATAACATGGTCTCATTTGAAATACATTATCAAAAAATAGATTTCTTGGGTTCAACAAAGACCTTAAACTTTAGAAAGGCAGATTTTAATAAACTGAGGTCTAATCTAGTAATAATACAATTGGATTATTTTTTTGCAAGGAAAAACGTAGAAGATAGATGAGCAGTCTTTAAAACATTGTTAGAAAAGCACACTTATCAGTGTATACCCTTGGGTAATAAGTATAAAAGAAATAAGTCAAAACCAATGTGGCTGAGTAAACAGGTAGGGGAGGAAATGGACAAGAAGAGGAAGGCGTTTAGATTCTTTAAGTCAGAAGGGACAGAGACATTGTATCAGAATTATAAGGAATGTAACAAAAATTGCAAAAGGGCTATAAAATTAGCAAAAATGGATAATGAAAAAAGGATTGCAATAGAAAGTAAGTGTCACGGTAGCTTGTGACAGGCTGTAATTTACACCAAAACTATATATAAATATATATATACCTGGGTTTGAACTGGGACGAGACTTAGATATGATAAAATATAATTTATTCCTTGATAAAGGGGAACACAACAGATTATACAATAACAGCAAAATATAGACACTTACTTAAAGATTATGGCAAGAAAGCCATCAGGATTACAGACTGGCCACTTCTCCCATATTTCAGTTGACATCACATCAAAACAGGCAGGACACATGCATGGCATTTCTTCTCAGCAATCAAGATGGTATAGCACAACAGGCCTGATGACATGCAGGCATGAAGATCATTTGCATGAAGAACAATGAAGAACCATGAAGCACTTTGCATGAACAACATGGATAAAAGGGTGGCTCTGACTTATATATCATTTTAACCCTTGCATCCCAGCTTACGGCGCCGTGCCGTCTAGTAAAATCCCCTTTGAAGCTTTTGAAGCTGACTTTGGGCTTCCAGGGTCCACTGTGAAAAGTTACACTTACTCTGGTTAATTCCTTTTGTCCGTTGGGCCAAGCATAAGCAATTAGCAATTTAGCCTTTGATGACCACGCGATGTAAATTCTGGCATTCCTGCTCATTATCATAGCAGGGGGTTGCAGTTTCTCAGAACTCAACCAAAATTTCATATTTACTGCAAATCACCTCATAACTTGAGTTCAGTAATACATACAGTCAGGTGAGATATATTAATACATTCCGTCCCACCTGACGCTCGCAGAGAGACCAAACATTACAGTGTAATATGAAAATTAATAGAGATATTAATATCTGGCATTTAGCAGCAGTTACATATACAGTGTTTAGACTCCCAAAGATATGCTAAGTCCCACGAATACAAATATGTAATTCTTATCCTTTTCAGCCAAGGACATCTCATAATATTCTTATATTTAATAAGGTTACTCCTTTTGATTCCCTTCTTGGGTAGCTCCACCCCTACCCCCATCAACAAAACCTTTTGAAGTAGGCTTGTAGCTTCTCGCATAACCAACTAGGGCAGTACCTGTTGGCTGCTTCCTGGGCCTTGCATAGCAATTAGGTAATCACTCTCTTGATCACTTATGTATCACACCTAAGCCCAGACCTCTCTGTTGATATACACTTCCAGTGAGGAAGCTTGCATATCAAACGTGAATAGACCAAGTTGGTCCTGGTATGCATTACAAAGGCAGGCAGAGGTTATTAGCATTTGGCCTGTACATTGTAAGACTGCCCCAGAGTGGCACAAATATCAAAATTATATGTCCCCCTTCTGACAAAGTTATATGTTTCATATGTGGGTACTTGGGGGGTTTCCCCGGAGGCTGCACCCCCAGACTCAGGGGCTGGCTGCAAACAGGTATTAACATACTGTACACTAAAAAACCCTTCTGCTTTTCACATTCAACTTAAATTAAGCCCTTTGAAGTCCAGGTTTCCTGAAAAGACACAATACAGTGGAATTTCCTTAAACTGTAGCTTATTAACCCCTTAATGATCCAGTGGGTGGGTTATGCAGACACCGACCCAGCAACAATACATTTTAAACAGGGGAATAAGCATTTTCATGTTATAACAAGGGTTAAATCACATTTCTGGACCTCAGCCCAGTTAACCCCTTGTCTCCCTGGCGAGGTTAGAGGGGGGCCCTTGGGGAGTAACCCCGTTAATCCTGGGCCAAACCCTCACTATCGTCACAGTAAGGTCAACCCTAAAAAGTTCTTTAAGTACCATAATAACAAAAAAATGAGAAAAAAAAATATAGGACCCTTTCAGTGTGAGATGGGTAGGCAGATTATTGGAGATAAGGAAAAAGCTGAGGTATTAAACAAATTCTTTGCCTCTGTGTTTACCAGGGAAGAATCAAGTTCAATAGTAGTGCCGCAGGAGGAAGCCACAACCTCCATATTAATGAACAATTGGTTAACTGAGGAAGAAGTTCATAAGCGACTTGAAAAAATTAAAGTAAATAAGGCACCTGGTACTGATGGTATACATCCAAGAGTTCTCAGGAGTTAAGTTCAGTAATAGCCAAACCATTATATTTAATATTCAAGGACACTATTTCCACAGGCTCAGTACCACAAGATTGGCGTAAAGCAGATGCGGTGCCTATATTTAAAAAGGGAGCTAGATCACAACCAGGAAAATACAGACCTGTAAGCCTGACTTCAATAGTAGGGAAACTACTTGAAGGTTTCATACGGGATAATATTCAGGAATACCTAATGGAAAACTAAATTATTAGTAATAGTCAGCATTGATTTATGAAGGATAGATCTTGCCAAACTAATCTTATTTGTTTCTTTGAGGAGGTAAGTAGGAATTGATACCAGGGTAATGCAGTTATGTGGTCTACTTAGATTTTGCAAAGGCATTTGATACTGTTTCAAACAAGAGTTTGGTGTACAAAATAAAGAAAATTGGACTCAGTAATAATATATGCACCTGGATTGAAAACTGGTTAAAGGACAGACAACAGAGGGTTGTCATAAATGGAACTTTTTCAGGTTGGGCTAAAGTCGTGAGTGGAGTACCTCAGGGATCGGTACTGGGACCCCTGCTTTTTAACTTGTTTATTAATGACCTTGCGGTTGGGATTGAGAGCAAAGTCTCCATCTTTGCTGATGATACTAAATTGTGTAAGGTAATAGAATCAGAGCAGGATGTAATTTCTCTTCAGAAGGACTTGGAGAGACTGGAAACGTGGGCAAGTAAATGGCAGGTGAGGTTTAATACAGATAAATATAAGGTTATGTATTTGGAATGCAAGAATAAAAAGGCGACTTACAAATTAAATGGAGATATATTGGGGGAATCCTTGATGGAGAAGGATTTAGGAGTGCTTGTAGACAGCAGACTTAGCAATAGTGCCCAATGTCATACAGTAGCTGCAAAGGCAAACAAGATCTTATCTTACATCAAACGGGCAATGGATGGAAGGGAAGTAAACATAATTATGCCCCTTTACAAAGCATTAGTAAAACCACACCTTGAGTATGGAGTACAATTTTGGGCACCACTCCTTAGAAAAGACATTCTGGAACTAGAGAGAGTGCAGAGAAGAGCCACCAAATTAAAAAAGGGGATGGAAAATCTAACTTATGAGGAGAGGCTAGCTAAATTAGATTTATTTACATTAGAAAAAAGGCGTCTAAGATGGGATATGATAACTATATACAAATATAGTCGGGGACAATACAAGGAGCTTTCAAAAGAACTATTCATCCCACGGGCAGTACAAAGGACTCGGGGCCATCCCTTAAGGTTGGAGGAATGGAAATTTCACCAGCAACATAGGAAGGGGTTCTTTACAGTAAGGGCAGTTAAAATGTGGAATTGATTACCCATGGAGACTGTGATGGCAGATACAATAGATTTGTTCAAAAATATGTTGGACATCTTTTTAGAAGGGAAATGTATGCAGGGATTTACCAAATAAGTATACATGGGAAGGATGTTGATCCAGGGATTAAACCGATTGCCAATTCTTGGAGTCAGGAAGGAATTAAATTTTCCCCTTAATGGGGTTTTTTGTTTGCCTTCCTCTGGATCAATAAGTAAGTATAAATATAGGATAAAGTATCTGTTGTCTAAATTTAGCATAGGTTGAACTTGATGGACCTACGTCTTTTTTCAACCTCATCTACTATGTAACTACTATATGTAAGTATACCTTATGATTCAATAGCTTGTAGAACCACCTTTAGCAGCAATAATTTTAAGTAACTGTTTTCTGTATGACTTTATCACTCTCACATCGTTGTGTAGGAATTTTGGCCAACACTTCTTTACAACGTTGCTTCAGTTCATTGAGGTTTGTGGGCATTTGTTTATGCACAGCTCTCTTAAGGTCCAGCCCCAGCATTTCAATCGGGTTGAGGTCTGGACTTTTACTGGGCCATTGCTGCACCTTGATTCTTTTCTTTTTCAGCCATTCTGTTGTAGATTTGCTGTTGTGCTTGGGATCATTTTCCTGTTGCATGACTCAATTTTGGCCTAGCTTTAGCTTTCGGATAGATGGCCTCACATTTGACTTTAGAATACTTTGATATACAGAGGAGTTCATGGTCGACTCAATGACTGCAAGGTTCCCAGTTCCTGTGGTTGCAAAACAAGCCCAAATCATCACCCCTCCACCAACGTGCTTGACAGTTGGTATGAGGTGTTTGTGCTGATATGCTGTGTTTGATTTTGGCCAAACGTGACGCTGTGCATTATGGCTAAAGATCTCCCTTTGGTCTTGTCCGTCCAAAGGAAATTGTTCCAGAAGTCTTGTGTTTTGTTCAGATGCAACATTGCAAACCTAAGCCATGCTACCATGTTCTTTTTATAGAGAAGAGGCTTTCTCCTGGCAACCCTTCCAAACAAACCATACTTATTCAGTCTTTTTCTAATTGTACTGTCATGAACTTTAACATTTAACATGCTAACTGAGGCCTGTAGAGTCTGAGATTTAACTCTTGGGTTTTTAGCAATTTCTCTGAGCATTGCACGGTTTGACCTTGGGGTGAATTTGCTGGGACATCCACTCCTGGGAAGATTGGCAACTGTCTTGAATGTTTTCCACTTTTGAATAATCTTTCTCACTGTAGAATGATGGACTTTAAATTGTTTGGAAATGGCCTTATAACACTTTCCAGATTGAAGGGCAGCAACAATTGCTTTTCTAAGATCACTGCTGATGTCTTTCCTCCTTGGCATTGTGTTAACACACACTTGAATGATCCAAACCAGCAAACAGCTAAAACTGTGGCTTTTATAGAGGTGGTCACACTTGCTGATGATCAATTAATCAAGGGCATTTCATAGCAGCACTTGTCAGCTACTTAGCATCTTAATTCTTATGGAAGCAGTAAGGGTGTACTTAGTTTTTCACACAGCTTCTCCATTTTGGCTTTATTTTTGTTAAATAAATCATGACACGGTGTAATATGTCATGTGTTGTTTTTCATCTGAGGTTGTATTTACCTAATTTTAAGACCTGCTAAGGAAAAGTTGATTGGTATTATGTCCTGATATGTAAAACCATAGAATTCAAAGAGGGTGTACTTCCTTTTTCACACAACTGTATGTATGTATACATAATACATACATACATACATGTATGTATGTAATGACCCCCCGAATTCGGAGGTTGTTCCGCCTGTCGCGGTTCTCCGCGTCTTCCTGCCTCTCTCTCAGCTCGTCAATTTGTCTCTGCAAGTCCCCTGTTTTTTTATCTGTTTTTTTGACCACTTTAATTGTCTGATCCACTTTCTTTTCTAGATCATCTGTCCTTGAGCTTAATTTTACTACGTCTCTTTTCACCTCCTTGATTTCTGCCTGCAGGAGTGATTTCAGGTCGTTGTATAGTCTTTCATAATCACACCTCCTGACAGGCAGTAATCCCTGGTTCCCTCGGCTGTCTTCTTCTCCTTCTGCCTCGGTGTCTGTATCAGGGTTTGAAACCGGCGCCATTTCCTCCATACCCCCGCTTGCGCTAGCGCCTCCGTAGTAAGCCCTGACATCGGCTGATTTAGGCTTTTTGAGGGAGCCTGGCTTTTTCGGAGCCATCCTTGGCTGATTGTGGGAGATGCCTTCGGTTTTGTGGACACTTTCGTCGGTTTTCGGGTGTTTTTAATGTGTATTTCTATGAGCGCGGCACGGAGCTAGTATTCTAAGCAACCTTCCCCGTGTCCATCGCGCATGCGCTCACCAAATGTATTTTATTTTTAGACAGATGTAAGTTTTGGGCTTCCAGGCCGTACAGTAGGATATGGAAAGCCTTGCTTTAGTATATTGTAATTGTTGGTGTACTTTTGACTATGTTTTGAAGTTGTTCTCTGTTAGGATAGCTTTAGTTCATTGTGTAATTGGTATGGATGGTATTTTAATTGTTTAGGGATGTAAGTGATGTGTGGTAATTCATTGATGGTGAGTTTATTGGATAAAATAATATACTTCTTGTGATGTATGGCGATTTGAGTGGGATTATTGTATTGTTAGCATCCCCCCCGCAAGTCCTAAACTCACACCCAGGGCCAAATACCCCCCTCACCCATCCCCGCTACCCACAATAACGCTGGCACGGTGGGTTAACCCCTTCATTGCCTTAGCGGTTAGCCGCTAAGGTAATGAAGTGGCTTTTAAATGCCTTTTTCCTGCCTCGGATGCATGCCGGGGGGCTCCGGTGCGGGTATCAGCTCCGGAGACCCCCGGCATCAATCACAGGCAGGAAAAAGGGCTGATTTTTCCTAAGTGTCGCCCTTGCCGATGCTTCTCCTTCAGCAAGTTGCCAACTTTAGTTGGCGGGCTGGATTGGCCATAAAATCTCCAATCTGGCCTGCCGATCAGCACCGAAAAGCTGATCGGGGCTTCCTGAATTCAGGCGGGAAAAAAAGTCCCGATAAGTGGCTTATCGGCAGCCGGGTGGCGAAATTTTTTTTTTCGGAAGAAAAGTTGCCGATAATTCCCACTTA